>JAJKFI010000055.1:4165709-4323839 GCA_029204185.1 Lerista edwardsae
AAGAAGAAGAAGAAGAAGAAGAAGAAGAAGAAGAAGAAGAAGAAGAAGAAGAAGAAGAGGCACAATCCATGTCTGATAACTTCATTAGACCATCTTGATCTGCCCTTTGCATGAGATTGGCAGCTCAGTCCGGCTGGCCTGAACCATATCCAGCCCTGGTTAGGAAGCGGCTGTGGCACAATTCGGAGTAAGGGGACATTTGCCCCAGCCATCCCTGGGAGCTACTTGGAGCTACGCCAGCGAAATCACTGGTGCAAATCTCACCATGTCCTATATAGATTTGATTTTTTTTTATTTACATGAAGAATTTATACCCCGCCTTTCCTATGCCAAAGCAAATGCCCAAAAGCGGCTTACAGAGAACAAACAAAATACAATGCAACCATAATAAGTAAAACATAATAAGTAAAACACATTAAAACAACAACATTTAAACATAACATGAACGGGAACACCAAAAGAGAACAGGAATGAAAGCTAGACCCAATTCCCCATATCAGGACGTATTGGAGGGTGGGAAAAACAATTGACCAGGGGAGTGAAATATATCGTATATATTCATTGCTCTATCTGTGGCAGCTTTAAGATTTCATTCCTGGATCATTACAACTTCAGTTTCCCACATATGAAGACAATAATTTTTTTTACCCGATGTGTCCACATTACACATGCACACAGTGGGTTGTCCATTTACCCACTTTAGACATGTCCCTTTGAAGCTCTTCACAAAACACCAGGGATTTCACCATTCTGAATAAATGGATGTTATTCACTGATTTGTCCACCTGAATGCTCACCCCAGCTCAGGATCACTATATCCATTTATAAATTCTGTCAAAGGTTATGGCAAAAAAGCAACAACACCCTGAAAACAAACATACAACTGTCATGTAAAAATCCCAGTTTGTGAAAATCACAGTTTTTAGAAATAATATTGTATATCATTTTGTGTGGAATTTCATGCAGAATGTAATGAAACAAACCGTAGTGTACTATCTTCAATCTATCAAAAGTTATGGCCAAAAACCCCAGAAAATGAAAATACAATGGTGTTGGCACTTTCTGTTGTTACATCACATCCAGGGCATCATTTTCCCCTGTGCACTGGGCTACACTTTCTTTAGCTACACTACTGGCTGGTACACCTGGGTCAAGTAGGAGCAGGCTGAGGTCTCCTCAGGTTAAGGGAATATTTTCCCCTTACCCTGTGTTGAGGCCCAGCCTGCCCAATGGGGCTAGGCTGCTGGTGCAAGTCTGAGTAGCCCCATATAGGGCTTCGAGGCTTGGGAGAATAGGATATGGCAGAGGTCTTTTCCATCAATCCTGCCCCCCACACAGGGCTGTCCCACCCCCATTCTGCCCTCCCATTCAGAAATATCGCTCCCTGCCTCTGCTCCACCCTCCCCCTGCCACTGCTCTGCTCAGCACAGCACTTACTTCTGCCAGTGGCTGCAGGTCAGGATAGAGTGTCGAAACCACAGAACAGGCCTTCTTGCCAGTGCTGCTTACCTGCAAGTCATTGCAAATGTGCTTTATGGCACATTGTGACAGCTAGTGCCAGTGTAGCTCCTGTTTCACCGGCATTAGTGAAGAATAGGATTGCACTGTCAAATCCTACCAAAGTTGAAGGCAAGGCAAGGGGTGCCTATGAACTCTGTAGGGTGGGTATACGGTAGAGCTGTGATTCCCAAACTGTGGCTTGGGACCCACCAGTGGGTCAGAAACTGATTTCAGGTGAGTCGCAAAGCACCTAGAGCAGCCATATTGAAAACATAGGAAGATGGGATGCTGGAAAGGGGAGGGTTGTGTGGTTGTTTTGTTTGTGTGAAGGTTGTAAATAGGCTTTTTTCTGGCTGAAAATGGAAAATGGTTGAGAAATAACCCAACTTATTGCTGCACTTTCAGGAAAGCAGCAGGCTCTGGCGTCACAATGACAGCACTTCCAGCCATGATATCAACAGAAGGTAGGTCCCAGAAGAAGTTGTCATTCTAAAAAGTGGGTCCCACTGCTCAAACGTTTGCGAACCATTGTGGTAGAGCACATGCATATATCTTTCTGCCATTTCTGTTGGGATAGAAAACTAGAACATATCTAGGGACAGCAAAATGATATATGCCTAATATTTTTTTTCTTTTCTGCACAATCATTTTCTTGTGCAATAATTGTGAAATGGTTTCTCATTGGACAGAGTCTATATAATTCTACTCAGGGCGCAATCCTAAACTGAGTTAGGCCGGCATAAGCTAAGCCAGCAAAGTTTGGCCAGCACAAGGGACACTATAAAGTATGTTTGGACCACTCTCGGAGTCAGAGAGGCCAGCACAAAGATGTGTGCCATCCTCCCTGATCTGAGAATGGTCCAAACGTGCTTTATGATGGCCCTTGTGCCAACCAAACTTTGCTGGCGTAGCTTATGCCGGCCTAACTCCAGTTTAGGATTGCGCTCTCAGGCTCTGCTTCTGTTGAATATTTACTTGGAAGATGTCCATCCTCCTTTATAATCCTTATGAATTTTCAAGGCAGCTCACAAACTGTAAAACATTACAACAATATTAAAACAATTTCCAAGTACAATAGAAAACAAAAGTAGAAAAAGCAGCAGCCTGGCATTAAAAGAGAGGATAAAACTTCAGATAAGGCTGAAGTAGCAGCCCTCATAAAAAGCATGAAAAAGCCTGGACAAATAAAAGCTTAGGCCAGCACAGAAAGCTGAGCCAATCAGGGACCAGACAAACCACCTGGGGGGGGGGAGGGAGTGTTTCAAAGATGGAAGTAGCATAACAGAAAGGCTCCTTCTATGCTTTGGGAATCTGACAGGATTGAAAAGCGGTTTAAAAATAACATTAACAAAACAAACACTTTTTTGTGCCTTGCAAAATGCTGTCCCTCATTCATTACTATCATAGCTGCAATGTGGGTCACAACTCAGTATTTCTAGTCCAGACTTAAGGCCAGTAGTGAAATTCAGGGGGTTCGCCCAGGTTTTATAGAACCGGTTGTTAAATGGCCGGGCCCCGCCCACTCGCTTACCTCAGCTGGCTTCGGTGTGTGTTTTTTTTGCTCCGGCTATGATGTCATAGAACCGGTTGTTAATTCATTTGAATTGCACCACTGCTTAAGGCCCACTCCTATCCAAGTTTCTAGTGCTGATGCAGCTGCAATGCAGCTCCAAGGTAAGGGGACAAACATTCCCATACCTTGAGGAAGCCTCCCTGACTTTGCCTCCACCACAGAATGCAGCACACACCCCATTGTGACAACTGCATCAAGGCTGGAAAATCGGATAGGATTTGGCCCTTAGTTATGAGTGACAAAATGTTCCCTCCTCTTGCCCACACTGCTGTTTACAATTACATTTATTTTTCTTTACTTTTGTCCTCATTGTACAACTCTGGTGCAGAAGTGCTTGTATAGCCATATATATTTTAGGCAGCAAATACCCGAACGACTTCCCTTTCTCTTCCCCCAGTCTAGTCCTGTCCTGTCATTTTGTGACTGTTTTACTAATGGCCAAATCCTATCCGAATCCTATCCAGAGTGTGATGCAGGGATACTGACATAGCCTCCACTGTATCCCATGGCCAAGCCAGCGACCAGGTTCAGAGCGCAATCCTAAACTGGAGTTAGGCTGGCATAAGTTAAGCCAGCAATGTTTGGCCAGCACAAGGGCCACCATAAAGCATGTTTGGACTACTGTAGGAGTCAGGGAGGATGGCTCACGTCTGTGTGCTGGCCTCTCTGACTCCGAGAGTGGTCCAAACATACTGTACTTTACAGTGTCTCTTGTGCTAGCCAAACTTTGCTGGCCTAACTATGCCGACCTAACTCCAGGTTAGGATTGCACCCCAAGTAAAATAATACTATTTTGCTTGTTTTATTAAAAAAAATATTGGGAAGCTCATTGGTCTCTCCCTCCTGCATTAAAGCACACCTCTGCTCAGAGAGACAGAGAGAGGTCAGGTGATTATGTCTAGTCAAGTGAATAAAGAGAGCCAGGGTTCCTTGTCTGCCTTCCACACCTAATCATTCTATTACCTTCATTGCTAACATTTATGTGCAGACCAAACAACATGCTATTGGTGCTGTAAAGAAACACAAGCCACATTTTGATTTATCATCATGAGGAAAGGTGCTCCCAGGAACCCCTTCCAGCAAGAGCCCAATATATGCAAGAGAAAGATCCTTCAGAAACCTATTTTTGACAACCTAGTCTCGTCTCCCCCCCACCCCGGTTCTCCCGTGCTGGCTTTAAATTAATCAACTTTCTTTAAATTAATCACTCTCTTGTCCAGTGACCAGGTGTGAGCCAGGCTATTGTTTGGTGGTGATACTAGGCAATCACGGATCTCAATTTACATTTGAAAGAGGAAGGATATGTGTGATACATTTCTTGATTTATTTTCTCTTTGTGAGCTGCTTTATGTTGCAAAGCAGTAGATGGTGGTGGTGGTGGTGATGATGATGATGATCTGACCTACAACTCTGGTAAGAATTCTGTGACAGGCCCTTTTTTATGGGGAAAAATGGAGTTTTCTCAGGAGATGGGTGCCTGCTCATGACAGTCTCTAGGAGTAAAATCCTATGCATACTTACCAGGGAGTAAGGTCCATTGAACAAAATTCAGTTTCTTTTTGCATACACAGGGCCAGCGTTAAGCCAATTGGATCAACTGCTCCTAATTGGGCCCTGCCTCCTAGGGCCCCACTCCCTGCTAAGGCAATCTTTTACTATTATATTTACTATTCCCTTTTCAAACGGAATCTATACATTTTGATTATTTACTTCTAGGTTTATATGTATACAATTTTTATTTTAAAATATGCTTAGATCCACTTGGTTCATTAACTCACACGCACTTTTTAAGCGCACATTTTGATTGCTTTCCATTATACCATATGTCAAGTCTATAATAAATTTTATTTATAGTTAAAATATTCTATAGATCTTGGCTCTGGGACCCTGTTTCCAATTGGACTCTGCAGCTCCTAAAGCTGGTCCCATGCATATGCATACATAGGATTGTGCTATAGGCCACTGGCAAACTGTCATGTGGATAGTAATCCAGAATTGCTCTGGATCAAGGATGAATGGCTTTGGTAGTTAATAGGTATAAAGGCACTTTATATGAGGGCATGTTTTATGCCAAAATGAAATAAGCCCAGTTAGGGCATTGTTCCAATCAGATCTTTTAGCTTTTCAGCTGCATAATTCTTTCCTGCAGTCAGCACTGAAGGCATTCACTTTGCAAACGTGTTGGTTTTCCTTCAAGAAGCCCCTCTTTCAGCTGCTGCTCAATTTGCATAAATAGTCGAGGTGCTGGGTGTCCCTTAGCTTTGTACTGGACCAGCGCCAGCTCCCAGGGAATTATCAATGGAGAGGCATGTCCTGCGTGTGTCGTGAGCTAGAAATAAATAGTATGTTTGCTCTGCTGCCATGCAACTTCCAGGAACTACGGTAACCTGTGGCCCAGCTGCCCCCACCCACACTCCCAACCGCACCCATCTTGGTGGACCACTTTGCCACACCACTGCCACCAGTGAGTCAGCAATGGGCATCATCAAGACTGATAGTGCCTGTAGTTTCTCCTGCACTGTTTGGTTTCCATGGAAATGCAGCTCCAGGAGACAAATCTTACAGGTTTGCTTATAGGAATTCATTAATCCAAGTGACCTGAAACAAAAATTGCATAAAATGTTGCCATTTGGTTGTGTTGTTGTTTTCAGTTTCTTCTGCCCCAATCTTATTCCCCACCAACCTATGCAAAACAGCAGTGTCAATGGAACGTGCTCTGCATCCAATGGGAGGGCAACTAGATGGCCCAGGAGTAGTAAGTAAAAATATGTTTTACTTACACTTCATAAGCTGCCTGGCCTCCAGTGGGTGTCCACCTTGCCTGTAATTTTTGAGCCTGAGTGGGCATGTTGGAGCCTGGGTGGGCATGTTGGGCTGGAAAAGGGGGGATAGGATTCCAGTGTGCATGATTGCCCCCCAAGATCTACCCTCTCCTGCCTTTGATCCGTCGCCTGCCCACTCTCCACCCTGATTGTGACCTTAATTGCTCCATTGTGATTTGGGTGAGCGGTTGGTGCTAACACATGGCTTCTGGCCATTTGTGCCAGCTGTCCCACAGCCCATGGAAGTGGTGTACCTTTTTTGACACAACACCAAGACTTACTGCAGCTGATTGCAAGAGCTGCCATTGTAAGCTCAAAATTGGACAGGGCTGCCTTGTTCATTTTGATAGCACATAAGAGCTTAAGTAGAATTGACCAATTTGGATTGCCAAAAGATAATATGGAAGCAGAATTTGGGCAATTCAGGGACAGAGCCAAAGCAGAACTTGGTAGGTGATGGGCAACTTGGGTAGGCAGTGAGGCACTGGCTGCCAGGCTGGGCTACTGCAGCCTGTGCCTGGGCAATTTTGCCTAAGCACCAGCCACTAGAGCCAACGTAAAGTCATGACGTGATGTGCCCGGGGGTGCAGTTAAGCCCTGGTATGCCTCTGCGGGGCAGGGGTGGAACACATGCCTTATTCCCGGGGCGGGCAAGGCATGCTATGTCCCTGGCTGCACGACAGTGGGATAGTGCCTCTGCAGTGGCATAGCTAATGAAAGTGTAGCCTGGTGCTGAGGGCAAAATGATGCCCCAGAACTGATGTCACAACAGCAAGTGACATCACATCTAGAAGTAACGTCATGCCTGGGCTTTTAAAAAAAGGTAAAAAATGGAGCGGAACCCACATCCTCCCCCCAGTAGCATGCCTCCTCCTGCTGCTTCCAAGCCCGCAATTACTCTCCAATAGTGGCATAGCTAAGTTATTTGACATTTGGGGCCCATAAATTTTTAACATCCCCCTACATGTCACATTCATTCATTCATTCATTCATTCATTCACATTTTTATACTACCCTTCTTCCAAGCCACTTAGGGGTGTGTGCATGGTTCCTCCTTTTTTTTTTTTTTTTTTTTTTTGGTCCACTTTAAAAGTTATCTATGCAATTTTTACATGACAGTTATATTTTCGTTTTCAGGGTTTTTGGGGGGGGGCTATAACTTTTGAAGTTATAGTTATAGAATGAAGATATTACTCCAGTTTATTTTATTGCATTCCTCATTAAATAACCTTCCCAATAATATAAAATATGATAGTTATCATCACTCTTTTGGCCACAAGTGTCAAGCATTAGTTATTGCCCCCCTAAAGCTTGTTGTCCAGTGCAATTGCGCCCCCCTGCATTTCTTTAGCTACGCCCCTTGGCCTCTGCATGTTTGGCTACGCATCATTACCAACTTCCAGGTAGCTGAAGTCTGAGTCTGCGCAGCTTAGGAAGAACAGTGGTTTAAGATCTTGATAAAATACACACGCAAGGAGTGTAAATTCGTTTACATTTGAATTATGTGGTATGAATGTATTCACATCCCCCCCACACTTATTAGAAAATTCTTGTCTATACAGTACTTCACAGAAATATCTTGTGTAGTTTCCATCCGTTTCAAGACCTCCTGTTGTTGAACATTTCCCAGTTTTACATTATAATCACCCGTACAACTTGTAGCAGCCTGATCCTGTGCTGTACAGAGTTAGGCGTGCCTAATGTATCTAACATCTGTGTAAGATTGCAGCCTTATTTAAACAAATGCTCTCAAACCTTTTCTCTCTTCTCTTGGAAGAAAATCTGCTGCCAGCTATGACTCAGTGGTGAGGGAAAGGCATGCAAGCTGTACATTACGAAAAGCACTTTGGTCTTTATTATTGCTTGTATATGTTTCAGGGGAGAGGCCTGGAAGGGAAAACATATTTAGGGGCTTAGCTCTGGCAATTAAGCCCTGTCTATCTATCTGCCATACTCTAAAGAGCTACTCTCTCACACACACGGTACAGTTCAAGTGAGCCTATTTTCTTCTGATAACTTTGGAAGATACAGCACAGAAAGAGCCAGCAAAGAAGCCACCTTCTGAGGACGCAGGGCATTCAGTGCTCCCCTAGTCCCTCAGCTCCTGTCAGCATTCCAGAAGGCGTTGGGTACCATGAACCTGTTCTCTTTGCATAGAACTCTCCTGCCCACGCCACTAATGAGCACCCTTGGGCATCCAATCACCCTGCAATCTCCCTTTGTTCTTCCAAAGCTGTGTTCTTACCGAGCAGGCTTGTTTGCATGAGGACTCAGTGCCCCAATTGTTGCAGCATGCTCAGTCCTGTCTGGGCCTCACGTGGGGTGTTCGCCTCTCTGCATTTTCCACATTCTTGCTGAGTATGACTCATAACTCCAAGAAACACTTGTTTACCAGGATCAGCTGTTCTAGGAGGGTTCCAGTGTTTCTTATACTACCATGGTCTAATCCTCCTTCCTCCACCATTGTTCCTTTGTAGTCCCTCCACCCTTCCCTTGTAGTTAGGAATACTTGGGTACTCCTGTACAAATAAGCATCCATTTCAAATGATCAGGCCAAATACTGGTTTAAATGTTGGCGAAGAGACATAGTACACTGTTTCCTGGAGATGACAGCCACATTGTAGTGTACTTTCCAACTCTCAATTTTTGGCCTAATTCTCACAAGCGGCAGATGAGGTGGCAAACTTGACAGTACAGTTTTGGACTGCTGATGAGGGCTTACATTTGATGGACTTTTCTGCCACAAAAACCAACAAAGGAGGTTCCTACACATAGAAAACCCATGTCAGGGGGAAGGTTAACCAGAAACCCTTATACCAAACGTCAGTTTTCTTTGGGTAGAGCAGTGTTCTTCAACCTTTTCGTGCCGTGACCCCAATAAAATAAAAACTTAACTATGAGCTTGGGGCCCCACTGTCACCTTGCCCCCTCCCAGGACCCTGTCTGCTCATTCCCTGCTTCCATAATGACCTCCCAGCACTGTACACTGTGACCAAAGATTCTTCTTAGAGAGAACAGCAAAAGTTACCCTGAAGCCTGGCACTAGTGAAAGCTATTTTAACACAATTGCTAAGAACCTGAGCAGGACTGGGAAACAATCTCCTGATTCCTGAAGGGGTACACCTGGTGATCACTAATCCAGTGATCTTCAACCTTTCTCAATCTTGAAAGTTGCCGCAATGCCACAACTGAGGCTTCACAACCCCATCAGGGTTCCGACCCCAAGGTTGACAAACACTAATGTAGGGGGGTTGATTTTGTTTTTCTGTGATGAAGCACACGCTCATGAGAGTTCCAGGAACGCGATTCCTTTCATACAAAGGTTTGTGAGAACTATAAGCCTTTATATGACACATCTACCTCTCCTTAGGCCCCTATTAGCCATTTTAGCTTTTACCCAGCTATTCTTCAGTGCCTAACATAATTACCAGCTTCCATTTTGTTTCCCCTCCAGGGCTCCTCTTACCATCTTTCTGTGAGGGCTTCCACTGAGCTATTCAACATCCAATATGTGGACACTTAAAACTGCTAGGAATTTACACGGAGGCACTAGAGTTTTGTCATACAGTTGGAAGCTGTAGGTTGAAGGCATGGCAGGGACCGAGCCAATGAAGATGCAGAAGTTGGGAGCAGGGATAGCAAGTGCAATGCCACTCCCCCATAACACGTGCAGCCAACAGAGTTTTTGACCATGTGAAAAAGGGCTACTGCCCATCACTCTGAGAACTCAGGAGGAGGTTCACTACTACCTCTCACCTTGCAGGTCCAACAGTCCTTTGACCCACACTTTTCTCCTGCCTGCTATGCAGTGCAATGGCAGTCCAAGTTACAGCAAATGGGAGAGGTGTGAGCACTGGAACAAGTATTAACAAAAAGGTGAGAGGTGCCCCTACTTCATAGTCTTGCCGCTGAACTCTTCAAGTGACAGGCAGAGCTTCTTGCTTTGGACTTGACTTAAGTATTCTCTGTCCCACAATAATGTGATTGTGTGGGTGTGTTGGCTGAATATCCTCACCTTATGAAGGTGGTTTAGCCACACAGGGAGTGCTATAGTGAGTGGGATATTCTGAGCCAACTGGAATTGATGGATAAACACCAGAGATCTACAATTTATTTAGGTAAAAAACTGTGTCCAAAGATTGCAGCATTTAGGCTGCAATTCTGTACATTTACCTGGGAGTAAGTTCAATTAAACTCAGTGGGGCCTACTTCTTACGGCTATGTCTTGTCTAAGTGTTTGATGAGGGTGGGAGAGGATAGTCAGATTTCCTTATATGATGGGCTGCCCAATTCTAACCTGCGCTGGAACAGGGAGGCCGGCAGGCCAGCTGGCTTGCCAGGGTGGGATTGGGACTGGCTTCACCTCATCCTAGGGTAAGGTGAATTAATTCCCCGGCCTTTTCCCATGTCGTGCGGCAGCCATCCCAATAGGGCTGTTTGGATTTGGGATGGGGGTGGTGGATCCAGCCTAAGTTGGTTTGGCCAGTCCAACTCCCCTCCCCAGGCTGGGCCATCCACGGGCCCACCCTTCTGCCACTTTCCCCCACCCGTCTGCCTTCTGCTGCCCTCCCCAACCCCCACGCCAACTGCCCTTGGCCGGCCTAAACGTTCTGGCTGAAGTCCAGGAAGCGGCACAGGGAGGCCAGCGTGTGTCCTTGTGCCAGCCTCCCCAATTTGAAAGGCACATTTGCAACTCTCCAAGGCTAGTGCCAGGGACTTGCGCCGGCCCTTTGTCTCCTGGGGATTGTGCTCTTAGTTGTTCTAATTTAAGTTAAACAAAAAGGAAGAAGGTAGTTGTGAGGTATTAACAAAATATGTCTGGAAATAGATAATGTTGTGGGTTGACCAGTGCTTTCAGTTAAATGCCTTGAATGCTGTTGCCTAGATCCGTTCAGGTCAACACCTTGCACACAGAGCGTAAGGTCTCATAACCAACCCTGCTCACATCCAATCTGTTGCTAGACTGCTAGAGAATTTTTCAGCATGGTGCATTGATGTCAGCTACAACTTTCTGACTGGGGGAGGGGAGAAAGGGATGAATCATTTTGATGATATGGCATGCAAGCAGCCCCGCCCTGGGCGCTGTGCCAGAAGGCAGGCAAGATGGAGAGAGTCAAGGAGAACGTTTTGTAGAGAAAGCTTTATACTGAAGCACTCATGAGAACGATCCCTGGCCTTCCCTCCCATCTGCCCAGCGTGCTAGAGAGTTCTGGTGAGCTGAAAATATTTGTTTTGTGATGTTTCAGCTGGTCCTAAAAGGATATTTTGCTATGGTTGTCTGTATTTTAGACCAATATGTTTACCTGCACATCTTCTTGTCCCAGATTCTCTTTTTCCTGTAGAGTTTCTTTCCTTGTCTGCCTGTTTTTTTAAGGCAAGTTGAGCCTTAGCAATTAATTCCCTAAAATAGAAAGGTTGGGGCTGGAACTTGCCTGGAATCCACCCTGATCAAGCCGTGCAGGGATGGTGTCAAGGGCTGGCTAGGTTAGGGCACAAGACAAGGGCCCACACCCATCAGAGGGCACACTTGACCAGTCCAACCTCTTGAATTCCATAGTGTCAGTCCCTGCGGATTCTCTCCCATTCACTGATGTGGAGGTGGTAGGAGGAGCCACTCCCCATCATTCCCCACTTCTGGCTCCCAAATGTTTTCGACTGGTGGCCCCCTTGACCTAGTGAGCCATTGACTGGGACTCCCCAATCCTATACATTGGATAAGGTGGAAGGTTTTTTGTGAGGATTCCACAGCTCCTCTGGCTGGTTTCTGCGACCCCCCCAGTGAGCCATGACTCACTGTTCGGGAACCGCTGCCCTAATCTGAACTCCATGGCTATGACATTTTGTGGACAGGTTGTGGTTGTTCAGCAGAAAAGAAAACACTCCGCATATGCTTAGAAGTATCCTCTCTTTTATTACATAATCCTTCACCTGGAAATTTCACACACGAGTCCTGACACCTGTAACAGATCCTAAGGCCTGGCTCAACTTAGGATCTCAGTCAACTTCACTGCTAGGTTCCACAAGTATTTCCAACTGGAAACTGAACCCACACCGTCCTGCTGTGATTGGTAGGGTCTTGTTTGCTCCTGTGTGCTGAATTCCTTCATAGGGCCAATATCCCCCTGGGCTGAGCAAAACCTGCCTAGGTTTGGCTTGAAATGTTTTGGCAGGATGCCCAGTACTAAATCCACAATACGTGAGTCACACCTGGGCCTTGTGTGTGTGAACTCAGTGTTTTTGTGTCAAATCAATGTGCATACATATCTATGACATGGGAGAGAGAGAGAGAGAGAGAGAGAGAGATTGTGGCCCATAATTTTATGTAATGTTTTTATCATTTACTCTGCGTGCGTGCGTGCGTGCGAGAGAGAGAGAGAGAGAGAGAGAGAGAGAGAGAGTTAACAAACAGGTTAACTTCAGTGCCTCATGTGGATCAAGCAGAAGGAAATACCTGGCTTTAGTTTATGCAGCGTAAACTTATGGGCCCAGTCCTACACCCACCCCTTGCCACCTTCTGCCATGTGGCTGTGCTGACAATGCACACATTGCATGCAATGGAGGGAATTTGATCAAACAGCCAGTGTGAGGTAAGTGAAAATATCTTTACAGTGGCCCTTGTGCTGGCCAGACTTTGCTTGCCTAACTGTGCCGGCTTAACTCCAGGTTAGGATTGTGCTCTCAATCTTATACAGGCTCAGAATTGGTAGAAGCCCAGTGGGTCTATGGTACAATCTACTTTTGCAAGGCAGAACCATCCACATGTCCAGTCCATGTACCTTAGATCATGCCATCCACTCCTCTCCAGAGCAAGAGCACGACATAATAGTACCAACAGATATTTCCCAGTGCAAACAAGTGGTCCAATGTACATGTAAAAACAAAATTTCCTAGGATTGTTAACCATAGGAGAGTCATGAACAAGCCCAAGTCATCCTAAAAGAAATGTTAAATCTTAATGTAAAGTGTATGTATAACCCCACAAATATTTGTATCTATAAACATTGCTCTTTTGCGCTATAGGTTTACAGTGTTGGCTTGAATCACAGTGCCACAGCTAGTCCCAGGTCCTGGGTGGACATTGGAATTGACTATGTGATGGCCTTTGAGGAATGGATGATTATTTGTCCTAAAACATGGTCCAAGATGGGCTCATGTTATAGAGAAGCACTATGCAGCTAACCAAGCCTTTCTTTTGGCAGACACTCATCAAAGAGGACAGTGCAGTTATGCATGCCAATGACCATGCATGCAGATGCGGCTGTAGAATTCCCACATGGCCATTATACCTAAGCGTTATGAAATCATGCTTGCCATACTTCTAAACTTGCTTCATATTCCGTACCTAAACTCACTAAAAACAAACTCCCTAGATACATCCACCCTGATCCTACCCGTGTCATGTTTCTTCCCCTTCCACGAGCTCCTATACAGTACTCCAATTCTGCTTCACCCCCTATCCAGCACCTGTATCATTTTGCCACACTGGCTCCTGTGCAAACCCTCCCCCCTTGTCACCTAAAGTTGCTGAGGGACACCATGACAAAGAAACACTTGACTTTTCTTGTTTTTGTACTTTAACTGTTACTGTGGAGACTTGTAGTTCTTCATGCACCCAGAGCTCCAGCATCCACCCCATCGTGAGCTGTGCAAGTGCTTGCTTTGGAACCTACACAGAAGCATAAAAATTGGAAGTACTATTTCACACAAGTGGGATAGATTTCTCCAGTGGTTCCCAAACTTTTTTAACTTGACCTACTGGGCCACTGGCCGTGATTCCCAATCCTATAGGGCAGCAGGTTTTTCACAAGGATTCTCCGGCTCCCCTGGCTGGTTTCTGCAGCTTCTTGCAGTGCCATGGCTCACAGTTTGGGAACACTGCTTTAGTCTCTCTCTCTCTCTCTCTCTCTCTCTCTCTCTCTCTCACTGATACCCGGCTCAATCCTTAACCTCCACTCTGAACAACAGTTCCCTTCAACGCTACTTTCCTTTTCAGCAGTTCCAAGAGGACTGCAGCCTGTACTTTGAAAAGCCTAAGCGCTGACTTATTTGTGGTCCCTTGCTGGTGTGCCCTCAACTTGTTTGAAAATGAAGAAACAAATCTGTGTGAATGGTAGCATGATCATGGACAGCCGCCCTCTGAATGCCTCAAAAAGCATGCAAGGAATAGCAAGTGAAAGGCAACAAGCAGAGTTAAGAACTCTAGCTGCTATAAATGATCTGGATTTTCTCCAAATAATTACTAAGAACTGTTTTTCAATTTCTCAGGTACATCTGTATCCACAGATTCTGTATCCGCAGTTTCAATTATCCACGGATTGGGACTCCCCCTTACTTTCCTTTATTCTTACTTTGGGTTGCTAAAAAAATCTTCTTGCCCAGAGGTGGGGACAGGGAAGAACCCTATATTTAACCTAAGCTTCTTTCTTATCCTCTGTTTCAGGTATCCATGGGGAACCCAGGAACCTATTTCCCGTGGATTCTGGGGTATGCCTATATTACCCAGATTACTATTTAGTTTCAACAGTTTTACACAACTTTTAAAGGAGCTGACTAAATTCTGATGCACGTTTTGGCCCACTGAATATGTAAATAAACAGTGACTCTCTTTAAGGGGATTTCACCAGGTCGAGGTGAACCTCCCATTCCCGTGTCAATTCCTTCCTGCCTGCAGAGCCAAAAGGAACGGTGGAAGTCCCTGGGGTATGAAGAAGCAAGAGAAGGCAAAGCAGGTGGAGTGCTGTGCCAAATTTCTTCAAGTTAAAATCCCCACCCCAGTGTCTCTTCCACTGCAAATACCTTAGTCACAACAATGCCCACCTGCTTCACCTGCAGAACAAGTCATGTTCAGTCTTGTGGTGGTTTGCTGTCTGCTAGCTTAACACCAGCTTGCTGGGATCATCTGAACCAGTGTCTTGCTCTAAAATGTAAGGTTACTGGAGCTTTTGATGTACCTGTACACCTGCAGGTTCTGCTCCTGACTTCCAGAACTACCGTGCAGCACCCCCTGTTGGGCCAGAGCACAAACAGCCCATAGGTGGCACTGCCTTCCTGTCAGTCATTTTGTGAGGATACTTCAGGCCCATTCCAAGTTCCCTACAGCCTTCTACTACTCTGGCACGTGCACCAAGCATTAGTGGCGAGGGGACAGACCAGCATCTGCATGCGCATCACCAACCTGTAGAAAGAAACCTGCTTCCTTGCCACTGGGAGCAGCTGGACAAGCTCGACTGGTTCAACCAGGGCTGGCATCCAATTATATTATTCATCAAGAGCACGTCTCTTGCTCTCATCCAGGGCTGGCTGTGTTCCATGCTCCATCCCCAGCACGAACCCAGAGCAGGAATTACCTCTTCCTTGCTCTTAGGAATTTATTAAGAAAGGGTTGGGATAGTAAATAAAAACTGAAAACATCATCTCACTAGTCTCACTATGTCAGTGGCACACGGCCTCACCCTGAAAACCATGAGAGGCACAAAATAGGCACGGCGGTGCCATTGTAACTGAGCTAGCATTTTTGTGTATAAGAAAATGTAAGCTTGCTAATATTAGTACCTGGCTCAAGTGAGACTTCACCCACTTGACACGCACAATTCAGGCACAATTCAGACACTGCGGCTAAAGAAATAGATAGGAAGGCAAGCACCCAAGGTTTCAGGGACACACTGGCCCAAGGGAAGTTCTGCCAAAACTCCCTGAAAAAGGCCATGCTGCTACATGCCTCAAGGCATACAGCCATAGTTAATGGAAATTAAAGTGTCAAGACGCTCTGACAACTGTAGCCTGCGGTTACCTGGCTGCCTGCAGCACACTAAAGGAATTTCTAATATTTCTGTTGGGAGGAGGAAGGTGACCACAGACGACAAAAGATGCCTTTGCAAAAAGTGGCAAAGCAAAACTGGCCAAGCACCCTGTTCTTGGGAAAAGGGTAGAGCGATGACATCACACAGCAGGGCAGTCACCAGAGTAGAAAAGACATCTCATTCTAAACAGAACAGAAAAGACATTCTAAAGTATGAGATGTAGTATTAATAAATGTTAAATGTGCAAATGAGAGGGGGGATCATCTCATGCAGTAATATGGGAGGGTGGAACCAACAAGTGAAATGACCAAAAAGTACAAACCAGTATTTATGAAAGGTTCCCAAAATGTTTCAAACTTCAACTCTTTCTCGGGGGAATAATTTTTATAGAAAAACAGACCAGATCTTTGGTGATTTAAAAAGAGCTCTCTCTCTCTCTCTCTCTCTCTCTCTCTCTCTCTCTCTCTGATCAGATGTAATCTCAGGGCCCAATCCTATCCAACTTTCCAGTGCCAATGTAGGCATGCCATGTAGGCATGCCATTCCAGACGCCCGCCCCCCATGGATATCTGAAACCATGGATACTGGGTATGCCTTTTTAAAGATACAGGTACATCAGTGATTTTGCTGTAACAAGGTAAAAAACGAGATTTGTTTAGTGTTCCCCTATCTGTTTAATAGGCATCCCAGTATCCATGGTTTCTGTGATATCTGTGGATAACTGAAACCATGGATACAGAGTCAGTGGATAACAGGGCACACCTGTAGAAGCAATTTCCCTTCTTGGTTCAGCTGCAGCATTTCGGCATACACAGCCCATTTTTAAAAGTTGAAAGGCTACCTATCAGCTGTTCAAGTGCAAGGGATAGATTTGGCTCCTCCATATTCTTCCTTCTCCACCAAACAGTTGATGGCAACATTTCACATTTGCAATCCTGCTTCTTGGAATCCACACAGCCTGGAACCCACATATTTGAGTGATTGCCTCTCACTATAAAACAAATTGCTGGTTGCTGTCAGAAAACTTTGTAGGTTTTTCAGGCCAAATTAGAATGACGACAGCTGCGAGCGGGGCCTTTACCGCTGTAGCCTCTTGGATCCAGAATGTGCAGCCTGATGAAATAAGAAGGCATTCTCCTTTCCTACTTTTCACAAGGCTTTAAATCTGCATTTGGCTGATTTCTCTGGAATGCTAGCTGTTTTACTAGTAGTTTTAGCTATTGTTATGAGATTTTTATCTGCTGTTTTAGTTTAACTCTATTTTATTGTATTTCTTATGTTTCTTCCTTTCCTGGATAATGTGACATGAAATCCTGATATGAAATCAAATCATGATAGATTGGAAAGTAGCCCTGCCCAGTGCCATGAAACAGGAATGGTCTCATTTGCTTAGATGATACTTCTATGGCTCATCCTAAAGTTGATACAGGGAAAGATAATCTTTTCCTCTTCTGACTCCTCGTCCATAATACTAATACATGAGCAATACCCTGTTCATCTTATTGGCAAGAGTCTCCTTTAAATAGGTTGGTGTCATTTTGCTGAGCTGTCTCTCCCTCTGTCTGGATTAATGGATGGCAAGGTTCAAGGGTGGGGGGAGAGTCAAGATCACTGTTGTGAGCTCTGGAAAGTTTTTTCTTATGACGATCCAAGTCACAAACAAATGGTGGAAAATCATAGAATTTGTTGGAATTCAAGGAATTTAACAGTGATTGTCACAATAAATTAATGCAGGATAAACCTTGCAATGGCTGATAGCTACAAGGGCCTTCCATCTTCAAAGATCTCTGGCCATCTTCAATACCACTTGCTGGTAGGAAAATAGTACAGGAGGGCTACTGCCTTCTGCTGCATGTGGACCTCTCAGGCCTAAACCAAACGTACAGCTATTCCATGGGAAAATCCACATTCATGAGTTTCAACCAATGTGGAATTTACAACCGTGTGTTAACTGCAATTCAGGGCTTTCTTTGAGGCAAAAGCTGTGCTAGTCCCTCCTCTGGTGCTGCCAATCATCCTTTGGCCAACTTCCTGCTTCTGCATGTATCCCAGCAGCCTTGACCATGGAGTTATAATAAACATGGAGACAAAATGACGTCATATTCTTGAAACTTCCGGTCTGGTCAAACAATATGGCCGACGTAATGGTTCTGGTCCATGGTCTGGTCAAACCAGTCAAACAATATGGCCGACGCATGGGTCTGGTCTGGGCTGGGTCTAACCATGGGTCTAACAATATGGCTGACGCAGATCATCGCCACGAAGGAGGATTGCCGCGGATTCTCGAATAAAAATCTCCCTGCCCGTGTGTAAAAGTTAATCTCAACGTCTTTAAGCATGTCTACGTGTTCTGCATACGGGTGTGCAAATCGCTGTCAGAAAAATGGGATTACTTTGCACAGGTACTCTTAATAGTCTAGAAGTAAAAAAGAATTACTCTCCTATTGACAACTACTTGTGTCATGAAGAGATTTTAATGTAATTTTCCTATATATTTATCTAATTTTTGCCCACCCTCCCCTTTTTTTTTTCTTTCCTTCCCGTTCACACTTTATTTTTGCTTGTGTAGATTTCAAAAAATAAGTCTGTCAAAACAGTGCAATCCGAGTTTTAATAGCAAGTAGCATTTCGTCCGGTATGTTCAGTAATATAATTATGCGGAATTAAACCTTGTAAGTGCATATTAACTCATAATTAGGTTACCAATGATGTTTCTACACGATCACACATTATTTTCGTACGTTTTTATTTTTATTCAGTCCTAAACACTACGCGCAAAGCAATCTGAAATGCTTGGAATCAGCATTTTGAGTATAAAAACATGGCCGCTAAGCCCGCCCCCTCTGGCCTCACTTTGTTCCTATCTAACTGCATGGGCAGGGCCACCGCCTGGCCTTGACAGCCAAAAGGGGTGGGAGTTTCCCCTTGAGGGTTTGCCCTTCTGAAGGCAATCTGTCCTGCTCTTGCCAATGATAGCAGGATCCAGGCACTGTTTGCTTTCTGTGCCAGCATGCATAGGGCTAACTGGCTTACATCAGAGCAAGCCACTGGCCATTCCTTGATTCTTCTGAGGCATACGGTTGTGCCCCTAAGCAGACACCCTCCGACCCCCCAGACTCATTCACACCCTCACTTAGACAAGAAAAGAAAGATATTTCAAATTCATTCTCCTTCCCTGCCTCACTTTTGTTCACACCCTGATGCTACAGAACTTGGGCTGCTCTTCTATACACACATTCCTGGGAGTAAGCCCCATTGAATACAACAGTACGTACTTCTGGATCATCCATAAGTTGGAAGACCATCATAAAATCATCTCCTGGACAAGAATCATCTTCCCCTGGTTAGAATTGGGGAGGGGGGAGGAAGATGAGAGGAGGGACAGTGAATGGAGAGTGAATGAAATGAGAGTGAATGGAGAGAGGGCAGGAAAGGTGCAGTCACCTCCTGCTCACTCTCTGTGTCTGGGCTGCCATCCTATAACACTTTCCTCGTACAAGTGGATTGGGCCCAGGAAGGGGGATAGGATATCCTGCAAACAGCATAGCCAATCCCACACCGTCCCAGGCCTGATCGGCTCATCTGGCCCCCGTTGTCACCCTCCCCTGGCCTGTCCCATCAACTCCATGTCCTTTCTCAATCCCTGCACCAGATGTACCTGGTCCTGCAGGCACCTGGCCTTCCTGCTGGTGTGCCAGGCAGAAGTACCATTGCAAAGCACTTTACAGCACTTTTGTGACAGCATGAGCCAGTGGAGCGCATGTTCCACCAGTGCAGCCCAACTGGATTGGGCTTTAACACATTTTATTGATGTTTAAACTTTCATGGACTGGAGCCCATTTCGTCAGAAGCATGACGCATGAAGCGTTATCCTTCACATCACATGCATGTGATAAAGTGAGTTCTAGTTCATTCAAGCTATATCTCAATAAATGTATTTGTTTTTATTACATGGCATTATTAACATGCCACAATATTCTTTGCTGCCTTTTCTGGAAGCAGCAGTTTGATATCTGAACTTATGACTTCGTTACACTGACAATAACTCAGCCAATCACCCTTTCATTTCTCTTGGCTAATTTGCATGGTTGGAGACTATGAAACAGACAGATTTTGCATCTATAGACCTGACTAGTCCTCTCAGTCATAGTAGTCTCATTGGTTATATGCCGTGAATGAATTAAATAATCAATCCAAAGTAACTACCACTTTTTTGTACTACAATTAGTAACAGGATCAGAAACACCACTTCACACAAAAAACCTGAACTATAAGAATGTGGGCGCAATCTTAACCTGGAGTTAAGCTGGCACAGTTAGGCCAGCAAAGTTTGGCTGGCACAAGAGCCACCTTAAAGCGCGTTTGGACCACTCTCAGAGTCAGGGAGGATGGTGCACGTCTGTGTGCTGGCCTTTCTAACTCCAAGAGTGGTTTCAAACATACTTTATGGTGTCCCTTTTGCTGGCCTAACTGTGCCAGCCTAACTGTGCCAGCCTAACTCCAGGTTAAGATTGTGCCGTGTGTGTGTGTGTGTGTGTGTGTGTGTGTGTGTGTGTGTGTGTAAAAGTTCCTATTATAGAACTTGTTTAATCTATCCTGATTATTATATAGTAGACTGTGGTGGCCAACTTGCAGCATGCCTTGCCCACTTTTAATGTGGAAAATCTTTGAGCATGCCATTCTACCTGCCTCTGGATTCATCTCAGCTGAGAAGGGGTAGGAACTGTCATTGCTTGCGTTTAGTGGTGGCTAGTCCTACTGCACCTCAACCTGTCCCGCTGTACCACAAAACCCGTAGGTGACCCGGGCTAAGCCTCTATGCCCAACTGCATGGATCAGCTCATATGAAGACTGCTGCTGAGCTGGGGCTAGGGCAGGCTGGTTGGCCACCAGTTAACCAAACCAAAGGTTGACGGGACCTTTGGTGCAGCAAGTATTGGACGAAGCAGGGCAGGATGATGCACAGCAGGCCTGTCTACCATTGGAGGCAAGCAGCATTGATTGCCACCCTCTCTCAACAGTATGGGGCATCCAGGCCAGGCTGCATGCAGCTGGGACCCTGCTGGAGGCTTCAGCCAGGTTGCTGTCAGGGGAATCAGCTCAGTGATGGGATTCAAATGAATTAACAACTGGTTCTATGACGTCATAGCCGGAGCCAAAATGAAACCGAAGCCAGCCGAGGTAAGCGAGTGGGCGGGGCCCAGCCATTTAACAACCGGTTCTATAGAACCTGGGCGAACCCCCTGAATCCGACCACTGAACCAGCTCTGCTGTGTTTGCTACTTGGAAAGTGTCTGTGTTCCACAAGGGGCAAATGTGCCGTGGATTGGCCACCCCTGCAATAGGAGATGAAGTTTACGATGGGACGCTTACTCTACATTATGTGATTATCGGCTTGTACCCTTTGTACATACTGCTGAAGATTTGCAGAGCTCTGGAGCTGTTACTACATAATGAATATGTTAAGAGAATCCCATTATATTTTCTTATTTTTATTGCATTATATTACATTGCGCTCTTCCAACATGTCTTATGAATTTAGGGCCCCACCTCACTGATCCTGCACTGTTGAACCTCATAACCCTTTGGCAAATCTCCCAGCAACAACCTGTTAGGTTAGATCAGGTGACTCTGGGCTGGCTTGAATTAGATGCCGACATTTTGAGTACATTTGTATGGTGTCAGCACCTGCCCCATGTGACAACGGAGGTACGTGTGGGAGCATGTTTGGATGAGCACAGTGAACAGACCTGAATGTGTTGCTTCTGTGTGCATGTTGAGCAAGTGTGGCTGTGGCCAGGCACTGTTGACATGCATTGCGTGGGAGGGTTTTGCAATGAAATGCAGGATTACAACTGGTATTCCTCTGCCATGGTTGAAGAGACTTTCATCTTATTTAGTTAACTGGCCCAAGCTGAAGCAGACATGCAGCAGGAGCTTGGTGATTTAGAGAGGAGAAGCTAAGAGGTCAACATTAACTTAGGAGCAAACTTTATATAGGTGTGCCCAGTGATGTCATGCAGGGAGAACGGGGGAACTCAGTTCCACTAGTTAAAATTAGGGCTGACTCCGCCCACTTCACTCTCCCTCCTCCCCCCTCCCAATTCCTCTGCAAAGAGCTTTTCTTCTTGGTTGGCCGGCACTCAGAGGGTTAAAGGGAGCGACTCCGGATTCCTAGGGGGGTGAAGGCAGTGATGTCATTCAGGGGGAACGGACCAGAACGGGCGTTCCGGATCCTAACGGGCTCCATGGCTGGTTCCGGGTTCCCGACAAGTGCCAATCAAAAGTGAGTTCCTGTTCCTAAATCATTTGAATGACACCACTGGGTGTGCCCCAGTGTTCACTGATTCGGTATCCACAGTTTCAGTTACCACTGATACCATGGGTACTGGACCGCCTATTAGAGCACAATCCTATACTTCCGCTATGCCAGTGCAGCGCTCTTGTGCTAATCCAGTGTTGTTGCAAATGTGCCGTTAGGCACAATCGGGCGCTGGACCGGCACAAGCAGCAGTACTGGCACACGGGTGCCACTGCGCCTGTCGGCTGCGCCTGTTGTGCACCGGTCGAGCGCCGGCGGCATGCCAGAAGTGTGCCGTGGGCATAATGAGACAGCGTTGTGGACAGCGACAAACCACAGCTGTTGCGCCGTATCCTAAGCTCTGCCCCTGGCCTTGGCGGCCCCAATTTGGCCACTGAGGTGCACGTTGACATGCACCTGCAAATCAACAGGTGCAGATCTAGGGGCAAGGGTGAAAACCTCCCCTTGCCCTGTGCTGCCACCGCCGCCACCTCCTATTGGGCTTAGGTTAAAGCCTTGCTGCGCTGGCCTTGCTATGCCAGCGCTGCTTAGGACTGGGCTGTTAAAAAGATAGGGGAACATTAAACAAATCTCTTTTTTTAACCTTATTGCAATAAAACCACTGATGTTCCCCTATCTTTAAAAAGGCATCCCCAGTATCCATGGTTTCAGGTATCCATGGGGAACTCTGGAACAGAAACCTGGTGGATACTGGGCATACCTGTATTATGTGCAAAGGTGTATACCAAACCCCAATGTTCTTGGGGTTTTGTTTTTGTTCTAATGAAAAGCAACCTCAAGAACCTGTGACATTGAGTGTTATGAGGGAGGAATGCTCAACTCTTTCCCTATCTGTTTTCCCAATCAAATTTTCCCTCTCCAAGCTGCTTTTCTCCCCAAGTTAGAACATACTTTTCCTTATGGAAGGAAAAAAGCAATTTGGAGGTGTTTATGAATGGAAAAGATTACTGGCAGGGTGAAGAATCCTCTTTCACACACCATTCCTCCATTCAACATCACAGCCTCCCAAGGCTGCTTTAAATTAACATAGTGCTTCTTTGGGGCTTCGTTGCCTGCATTTATATGCAACACATAATTTGCCCTATAGAGGCTATAATAACAAATTGACAGTGTGATGCTGTGTCACAGATATATGGTATAGAGGACAGAGTGCTGTATGTGGAATAGGGAGATCTGGATTCAAATCCATGCTCAGCAATATGGAGTGGCCTTATACTATGCCACAAACAGCTGTTACAACAAAAGGCTGGAATAGACAGAAATTCAACATGTGGAAAAATTCCCCAGTTTCGTCTCCGACGTAGCCTTCATAGTGTGGTTTTCTGGCTGTGCGCCATTAAGCTTCAGCAGGCAATCATAAGTCAAGCCTGAAAAGGTACACAAGGTCATGACCTTTCCAGGCTTGACTTATGATTGCCTGCTGAAGCTCGATGGCATGCAGCCAGAGGAGAGAACCACACTGTGAAGGCTACATGTAGAACTGAGGATTCAGTGAATCACAGAATACTATATATTTGTAAAAACCCGATTGAAAAATGATGGTTTAGACTAACCTGCCCATGTAAGCGGCCTTGGGCATTAGCTTCAGCATGGGAAAAGCAGGGTATAAATTCATCAAACAAACAAGCAAAGACACTTGAGATGTTTGCCATGAATTTCAAGCATCCCTTGAAGAGGGGAAAGGCAGAGGGGGAAAAATACGTTAAATACATGAGCTCTCAGGTGAATGCCTTTGAGTTCAACTATAGAAATTTCATCAAAAATGTATTCCCCCCGCCCAAAGAGGTCTCTCACCAGAGCTTGAGAGAAGCTGGGCTGGTTTGTAGTTCGTGGTTCCCTGCAAACTCAGAGGCTGGAAAAGAACACACAAGGAAAAAAATGAGTGAGTGGAGGTGCATCAGGGAGGTTTTAGAACAGCTGGCTCATAATTGATAATCGCAAGTAGTTTAGGTCAGTAGTTTTGATTCACAATTTATCATATTATTTAACATGTGCATTGAGGCAAGACATTTTTCCAAGGGATGGAGCTGCTAAAGAGGATACCAGCTGATTATCTGCCAATGTTATGTACAAAAAGCCCCTTGACTGACCTTAGCAGTTCTGGGGGGAAAGTGAGTTATGGACAAAAAAACAGCATCCTGCTCATTGTTGCACTTGCCACCAAACCTCAGAGAACAGTCTCAGTGGCAGATCTAGGGGGGCAGGGGGACACAAGCCCTGGGCACTGTCTTGGGGCTGTGTAGGGGGGCACTAGTGGTCCCTGCAACATTGTGCAGGTAGACCTGGGCTCTGGCACCCAGATCTACACAATAGAAACAGCTGCGGGTAGACCTGGGTTCCCTATAAGGAAACAACAGGATTGAAAACAACAGCAGAGCTCAGATCTACCCATTAAAACCAGCCTCAGGTAGACCAGTGCTCTGCAAGTCAGGAAGGCATCCATAGTACAGACCTTCCCCCACCTATTCAAAACATATTTCCAGTGCCAAGGCATCTTTAATCATAACTTTTAAGGTCATGGTGAGCTTAGCCTTAGTGTTGTTGTTTTTTGTAGTTGGTTCTTAACGTTTGCTGACTTCAGTTTGAAATCCCTGTGTCTCCACTTTCAAAAATCTGAGTCAGTGTCTGAAAATGCCACATGTGAGCAGAGACCATCATGCAATGCTTCCAATTTGCCTATATAACTGGGGGGGGCAGGCACATGCTAATCTCCCATGCAAATTGGAAGCATTGCATGATACATTTGGTCATCCTAGGGCTAGCTATGAATACAAGCGAGCTAACTCCTCTGACTGGACAGAACACACTGAGGTGTGTTACACCTCTGCTTGGCAGAAACTGCAGGGTCTAGCCTTCATTTAACAGTTAAAGGTTTCCCCATGACCGAATGGTCTAGTCATGACCGACTGTAGGGGGTGATGCTCACCTCTGTCTCTAAGCCAAAGAGCTGGCATCTGTCTGAGGACAAGCTTCTGTGGTTATGTGGCCAGCATGACTATAAGTTGTAGCACACAGAATGCTGTGACCTTCCCACTGAAGTGGTACCTATTTATCTACTTGCATTTTTATGAGCTTTTAAACTGCTAGGTTGGCAGGGGCTGGGATAAGCAATGGGAGCTCACTCTGTTGTGTGGTCTCAAACTGCTAACCTTCTGGTCAGAAAGCCCAGCAGGAGTGGTTTAACCCGCAGCAGCACCAGGTCTCCCAAGCCAAAAAGTTTCAGGGTTTCCAGATGTCCCTTACTCCAAAACATCACAGTACCAGACAACTTACTGAGAGTTCTTTACTTTGGTCATCCAACATCAGAGTGTCCTTTATTTACTACTACATTTTGATCTGGAAACCTGGTACACAACTGAATAATCACATTCCTCGTAGTTGTGTCCTGCCTTCAATTAAGCCCCATCAGTCAAATAAGACGATCCAGCTCCCCATGGGGTCCCTGCAAATCAGAATGCAACACCTCCTTAATGATGCCCCTCTGGCCAGTCCCTCACTTCAAAGTCCTAATAGGGAATTGCACAGGTGGAAATGGGGAATTGCCAGGGATTCAATTACGTTGGAAGCAAAATTACAGGTTCCCGGCAATGGTAGTCCCTTGGTTACCTGCTTTGTGATCAGGTGCAAGACGATTAAAGGACCGCCTCCTGCTGGGCTGTATTGTAGGCCTGTGGTTAGGTCTTTGCCCGGACCTAGGTAGGCCACAGGCCAGAATAGCAATTCTGGCACAACAACCCCTGCTGGGCTGCAGCATACCAGACCTGCCCTGCAGATGGGGATGACCAGAAAGGGGAAGGGGTCCTGAGAGCACCACAAAGGTCTCCTGCAGAGATGGTTTCAGCCTGGACAATTGTGGCAGCAGGTAGTAATGGCTGCCTGTAGGGCACTCATATTTCAAAGACACAGATGGCTCTGGCCAGTTCTTGGCATCTGATGCTGTGTGGAAGAACATAATACTGAGAACAGCTCTTCCCTCTCAATGGCCTGGTGGGAGAGGACAAGAACCCTCAGTTCAGAGGCCACTTGCATGGGTCTGTGACTGTGTTTCCTCTTGAAGACAGATTTCTCCTTCCCTAGTTTAGTGACCCAAGTAGATGCTCTTCGGGAATTCCTCAACTAACCTAATCCTACCCTCCCACCATGGCACATGATGCCGCCTGTTGACATCCAAAGTGCATGCTGCTTCCAATGGTGGTGGTGGTGGGGTGACCAAAAGGCCAACCAGGAGTAAAAACAAAAACTACCTCTAGGTAGGCCTTCTGGCTGCCTGTTTGTCTGATAGGATCCATGCCTGCTCTGTAACTGGAATAATAAGTCTTAGGAGAAAAGGGGGGTGGGAAAGGTTGGAAAATGGGAAATAGGATCTGGTGTGCACTTTTGCCACTATGATCCACACCCAGCTCAAGCCCCTGAAC
The DNA here is from genome assembly GCA_029204185.1 of Lerista edwardsae. Taxonomy (NCBI): domain Eukaryota; kingdom Metazoa; phylum Chordata; class Lepidosauria; order Squamata; family Scincidae; genus Lerista; species Lerista edwardsae. The sequence continues at coordinate 4,192,142 of JAJKFI010000055.1, forward strand.
CTGTCTTCCCTCCCCAAACTTACCTGGGTTGGCAGAGCAGCTGGGTGATTCTGGAGCAGGTATGGATGCACCCCATGGAAATATATCAATAGATTTAAATGTAATTACAGCTGGGTATTACAACTCCTCACTACATTCCTGTGCCCTTGTGTAGTCCCTGTAAGAGCGGGGCACTTTTGTTGTGCACTATGAACCCCCCTCTGCTTCCTCCTGCACTGGGGTTGGCATGTGGTATGCATGCAGTTTAGCAGGAGGAACTACCTGGGTAATGCGTTCCAATCCTATATGGCCTGCTTTGATGGGGCGTCCTAGGTGTCATCGGGGGGGCTGGAGACTAGTTCTGCAAAGACGCGGCCTTGAACACCAAGCTGGCCAACACCCTAGAGCAACAGTTCCCAAACTGTGGGTAAGGACCCACCAGTAGGCAAAGCATGCTAGAGCAGCCATATTGAAAAGATGGGGAAATGGGATGCTGGAAAGGGGAAGAGCTGTGTGGTTGTGTCAAGGTTGTAAATAGGCTTTTTTCCTCCTTTCTGATTCACTTTGCTATTGGAAAATGACTGAGAAATCATCCAACTTATTGCTGCATTCTCAGGAAAACAGCAGGCTCTGGAGTCACAATGACGGCACTTCCGGCCATGACATCACCTCCAGTGGGTCCAGGACAGATTGTCATTCTAAAAAGTGGGTCCCAGTGCTAAAGGTTTTGAGAACCACTGCCATAGAGCCATAAACTTGCATTTTGCCTCCATTTCACTGAAATCCTTTCAGTTCCCTCTTTTCCTGCTTATACAAGACAATACCCACCATCCCACAAGCTTTGAAGTAAGAATTAACAAAAGGGAATAATGAAGGAGGGAAAAATTGGTTCTGTATGTAGTGTACAACATCCAGAGGACCTTATTTTGGTCCCACCCCTTATCCTTTTTTTTTTTAACCCAAAGCAACGTTTTTTCTCCTGTTGTGCAGCAAATGGGAAGCAACAGTTCAAAAGGGTGCAGCAGATTCTTGGCACTGGGCTCCTTGGTGCCTTTGATAGAATTCATTAGGCACAGCCAAGGAGTGGGGCTTCTGGACCCCAAAGAGCTCTTTGCCCTTTCAAAGATGAACACATGACAGAGAATAAGCAAATACATGCACATTGGCAGAATTCAGGTGGTACAATTCAGCTTTTGGACAGCATTTATGCTATTTTGGCAAATAATTTCAGAGCGTGATTTTCGCTCATGCAGACTAGGGCACATGGGTATTACGGAAAGCCTTTATTAGCTGCTATAACATTAGCTTAGCTCTTGTTGGAGTATGCAGTAATGCCATACTACTGCACCTGTACCAGCAGGGGGCAGTATGGCTGGGTAGATAGTGGCAAGGGGACAAAGTGTTTCTCTTTACTAGCCTCAGGTAATGCATGCTCTTTGGTTACCCAGACTTTACTCCTTCCTGCTTAGCTCTTTCTCTTTCATTTCCTCTGACAAGAAGGCATATAGCCAGGCAGTCTCCTTACATGATCCATCCGTACTCATCTTTCCTACAAAGATGTATTTCCCGTCAATAAAGTTACCTTTGACTTTTGAACCCAAGTCTCATGCAGAGCTTCCTCTCCGGGCTCTCCTGTGCAATGTCCCCTTGGGTGTTTTATCTCTGCCAACAATTTTCACAAAGCAGCTGCCAATGCCATGACAAACTTGTCTCTTGACTGTACCACTTCAGACTGAATGTGGAAGATCACATAATTGAATGCTTCTCCAGGCAAAAAAATTCCCCAAGCGTAATTTTTCTTAATATGGAAAAGCATTTAATCATTTCAACACACACACACACGCGTGCGCATGGGCGGGCACACACCCTTGCAGCCTGCAGTGACACAGTCAAGAAACAAAACGACCTCAGCTGCTTGCAAGCCGCTCTCACTGAGGAGCTCTGGGCTACTTTCAGCCACAAAATTTGTCAGACCCAGAAGGTTTATGTGTCTTAGATTTTTAGACTCATCAAAACCAAACACTGCAGCATTCTTAGCATCATGATTTATCTGGGCTTTGGATGGCAGGGAAATGAAACAGAAAATGACTGTGTCAGTGTCCTTATCTAAAAAAGCCTGTTCTGACCTTGAATGAATGGTTGTGAAAAGATAAGCACATCCCCAACCTATCTATCCCTCCAGGAAATCTGAGATGAATTCCAATCAGGCAAACTGAGGGGTGCTTAATGAACTCCCCAGTTGGTGTTATAGGATACTTTCACCAGACAATTGACAAGACCCCAGGGATATTTAAAGACACATCTATGCTCCTGAGGCTCCCCTGACAACAGAGCACACAGACCTCTGACTCAGACCAGTGGCCAGGTTCCTCTTGTCCCCTGAGCCACACATAGCTGCATGCATTGGTAGGAGGGATCTTGGTGATGATTTTGTTTTTGGCTGGAGGCAAGAAGCTTTCCATTCAGATCAAGCACATTCAGATCAAGCCTTTGGCTGGGAGCCCGCCCAGGAATCATGCCCCAGCTTGGGACACCACATTTTTTTGTGTGCTTTCCTGCTACAACTTGGCCAGGTGCCACACGGCAACACTTGGCATCATAATCATTACCTATGAAAGTGAGAGGGACCCATTTCCAGATGACCTAGATGGTGGGTAGGAAGAACCAAGAGAAGAAGTAATTGGTCCAAAGGCCAGAGTAATTTTTAAAAAAAGGGTTATCTCCATTGGAAACAGACCATGTGGCAGCCCAATGCGAAGGAGGATCTTGCCAGGTCCCTTTGGCAAATCAGCTATGCAGACAGGTGGATGCCGTAATAGATTGATTGCTTTTGATTTGCTGGAGATAATTTGCTTTTTGGCCTAAAGATCAAGCTTCTGTCTGTATTAGATTTATTCTCCCCCACCTTCCACCCTGGGGGGATAGGGAAGAAAAACCAGCATCTCTCATGAAGTGAGAGGAGAACCAAGAGCATTGCCTGGGCACAGTGGTGTCATCTAAATGATTTAAGAACAGGTACTCACTTTTGATTGGCACGTGTCAGGATCCGCCCGCCGGAAGTGACGTCATAAGCCAGAAGTGATGTCGTGGCAGGAAGTGACATGAAAAAAGCCCTTTTTGAGGCCTCAGATGATTTTAAACTGACCCAACAGTTGCAACAGTATTCCACAGCACCCCCAGAACATGTTAAGGAGGCATCATGTTAAAACCCCAGAGCAACTCATTTTTCAGTGGCAAGGAAAGGAAAGGCTCCGCTCGCTGCCTGCCTGCCTGCCTGGCTCTGAGAACATGCAGGCAACTCAAACATGCAGGAAATTCAAACGTTGCAGAGGGCGGAGTCGACGAGTGGCCGGGCGAATGGGCGGGGCCAGCTGTAATCCTAGAAACCGGTACTCGTGTACCCCCGCGTACCCCCTGCATGACATCACTGCCTGGGCACCCTACAAAGCAGGGATGGAGGGAGAGCAGCCTCTCTTACTTGCATAGCCAACTCTATTTGGCTGGGGCCACAGGTGCATTAAGTGCAGAAAGCAGATTCTTGGGCAAATGCCTGCAGGTGATCAGGGGGACAGATCTTTCTGCCACTATCTTACCCTACTCTTACGATATTCTTGTTAGTATGGCTCATGTTTGGTCCCACCCTTCCTCCAAGAAGCTTAGGCTGATGAGCATAAGCTTTGTCCATCTTATCCATACAATGGCCCTGTGAAGTAGATTAAGTAGCGAGTTAATGGCAATGGCATTAATGGCAGATTAGGTTCTGTGCACCTGTTGCCAAACAATTTGGGAGTTCGGGAGCCGCTGTTAAGCTGTTGTGTGGAGAGAAGGCGGCAGCAATGTGATCCTCAGGATCGCGCCTCTGGCAGAGACGACTGGGGCTTCAGTTCACATACCAGTCAAAGCGCTTGCCTCCAGGGGTACAGTGAGCTCCACAGACTCCTCTGCAGGGCTCCCCAAACCTTGGAATGTTGAAAAATAAGGATGGCGCCCTGGTTTTCAATCGAGAAACTGCAAGTGGGTCGTGATCCTTTTTTTCCCAACAATCCAACAATTTCGACGACTCAACAATTCCAAGGCTTGGGGAGTGCTGCAGAGGCGCCCAGGGGGCTCCCCCCCCCACACACACCCTTGAGGTCAGCGCTGTGACTGGTAAGTAGATTGCAGCCCCCGTCATCCCTGGCAGAAGCACAATCCCGGGGATTGCGTGGTTGCCTTTCCCTTCCCCCGCCCCTTAAAGGGCTAGAGCAGTGGTTCCCAAATTGTGGGTCGCTAGTTTCAGCCAGTTTCAGGTGGGTCGCGAAGCACCTAGAGCAGCCCTACTGAAAATATGGGAAGATGGGATGCTGGAAAGGGGGGGGCTGTGTGGTTGTTTTGCTTGTGTCAAGGTTGTAAATAGGCTCCCCAGAGGCGGATCTAAGGGGGGGCAAATCTGTAAGTTTTGCAAGAAGCCTTACCTTGCAGTGGAAAACACTCCTCTCCTGCACTGTTCTAGCCAATCCTCACAGGGAACAGCAACATCTTGGCGTTGCTTACTGGCTACAGCAGCAAGGGAGAGGAGGGATTTACATGACAGGGTAAGGCTTCTTGCAAAACTTACAGATTTGCACCCCCCCTTAGATCCGCCTCTGAGGTTCCCCCCGCTTTCTGATTAACTTTGCTGTTGGAAAATGACTGAGAAGTAACCCAACTTATTGCATTATCAGGAAAGCAGCAGGCTCTGGCATCACAATGGTGGCACGTCCGGCCACGACATCACTTCTGGTGGGTCCCGGACAGATTGTCAATCTAAAAAGTGGGTCCCAGTGCTAAAACATTTGAGAACCACTGAGCTAGAGGCAGGGCTTCTCAGGGTGGGGTATTGCTCCAGTTCAAGAACCTTGGGGCTATGTGCATCTAGGATTAATAAACCTGCTACTTGGGGAGAGCACTGCAGCCCAATCACCATTATAGCCACAGAGGCAAAGTTAAATCTTTTTTTTTAGGTGGACCCTGATGCTAAAAGGTTTAGGAATCAATCAGCTACAGTATTGCATCTGGTCTCTGAGGGGGCCCAAAGTACTTGATTCCCTCTATGTTGAAAGGTCTGCAGTTGCCAAGATTTTAAAGGAAACTACTTTGGCTTCAGAAAACCCAGGTAAAATCTATTTTGAGTCTCATGCAAGGAAGACATGAATAGATGCAGATCTACATAGAAAGCAGATTAACAGATTCAGACCTGGGTGGGTAACAGACATTTACGGCTATTAATTGGGATGAATTACACTCTAGTTCTAAGCATTTTCAAAGATTCTATATCTTTTAATTCTGTAAACAAATACCACTGATGTTTGTTGCATTCAGTTATAACCAGTGATGTCATGCAGGGGGTACGCGGGGGTACGCGAGTACCGGTTTCTAGGATTACAGCTGGCCCCGCCCATTCGCCCACCCACTCGTCGACTCCGTCCTCTGCAACGTTTGAATTTCCTGCATGTTTGAGTTGCCTGCATGTTCTCAGAGCCAGGCAGGCAGGCAGCGAGCGGAGCCTTTCCTTGCCACTGAAAAATGAGTTGCTCTGGGGTTTTAACACGATGCCAGGCCTCCTTAACATGTTCTGGGGGTGCTGTGGAATACTGTTGCAACTGTTGGGTCAGTTTAAAATCATCTGAGGCCTCAAAAAGGGCTTTTTTCATGTCACTTCCTGCCACGACATCACTTCTGGCTTATGACGTCACTTCCGGCGGGCGGATCCTGACACGTGCCAATCAAAAGTGAGTACCTGTTCTTAAATCATTTAGATGACACCACTGGTTATAACTACAACAGAGAAGTTTTAGGCTGTATAAGAAATACACTTCACAGCTATTAATTGGGATGAATTACACTCTAGTTCTAAGTATTTTCAAAGAACAGTATCTTTAAATTCTGTAAACAGATGCCGCTGATATTTGTTGCATTCAGTTATTACTACAATAGAGACTTTTAGGCTGTATAAGAAATACACTTTCCAGCTTTGGTTTAACAACTTTTTAAGAGTTCGTACTTTCTACTTTGTACACAGCCTCCCAAATTAGTATGCTATTTGGTCAGTTATTTTAAAAATGTTGTCTGTGAAGCAGGGGGAAGAAGCTGTTGTAGTGTGCAATAGAAGATGGCATTACTCTCACAAAACGCACGCACATCAGCCTGTGCGTTCTCAAAGGCCACCCCATCTCCCTGGGCTTCTATCGACAACTTCTGTACACCAGATTGTCAGAAAATAATTTATTTATTTATTTATTAAATTTCTACCCCGCCTTTCCGCCCGAAGGCACTCATAATATTTCTGATAATCTTCCAGATATTCTTCCAGAATTCTGAACTTGCTTTCCAGGGCTCAAACTGCTCTATGATTAAGGGCGCCATCCTAACCTGGTGTTATACCAGTGCAGTGCTGTGCCATCTGCACTGCTGAGTCGGTCGCTGGGCCGGTGCAAGCAGCAGAGCTGAAGCACAGGTGCCACTGCGCCCGTTAGCTGCGCTGGTCAAGCGCTGGCGTAGCTCTGCCAGGGCAGGACTGCACCGAGGCATGCCAAAGGTGTAATGGGGCGTCGTCAAGGGCGGATACGGGGCTGAACACGGGACACAGCCACTGCACCATATCCAAGCCCTCGTCCCCGGGCTAGGTGGCCCCAATTTGGGCAGCTCCAGGCAACATGAACTTGTGTCTGCTATTTTGCTGGTGCAGATCCGAGCAACCCCATAGCGCTGGCAAAGGGAAAACATCCCCTTGCCCTGTGCTGAGCCGCTGCTGCCTCCTAATGTGCTTAGGATGCAGCCCGGCTGCGCCGGCCTGGCTATGCCAGCACAGGTTAGGATTGGGCTGTAAGTAGCCGGGCAAAATCCATTCTATATTCCTGAGGTTTTAACTAGCAGCAGTGACTCAGATTGGGGGCTCTCAAGGAATGAGGAAGAGCAGGATTAATCACTGGAAGTTTCACCACTGAAGTCCAAGAGCACAGAGGTTGTAGACTAAATCAACAGGTTTCTGCTCATCTAGCCTTATGCCTAGGGGTGAGTTTAGCATTCAATAGCGCTCTGCAGAGGTTCAAACTTAGGCAAGTAGGTTGCTGCTAATCTAGACCCACACCCAAGTCATACAGCATGCAAAATGGAGGGATAGATTTACCTCTCACTCCAGGATACAGTAAGCTGTCAGGATTCCTTCCTTCCCTCTCTCCCCCGCCTGTTTTCTTTCCAGCTCTTTCCATATAGCTCACCTATCATCGCCTATTGAATTAGTTGCAAGATTTGAACAGGTTGCTTTTAGACCTCTTTTCTTCCTCCCCTGGCGCAGAGCAAGAGTTTCCCATGATGCAGAAACCCAGGAGTATTGCACAGCTGTGATTGGGCAGCAGCTTGCACTTCGCAAAACAAAAGGAAGCGAGTGCTCCTGTGCTCACTCATTCACCAAAACAGATACAAATCCTCCAGCCCTGCCATCCAGTTATTATATGTATAGTATTTAAATGCATGGTTTGTGTGTTGGGCAGGGGCATCGTAGACTGAACAGGAACATGATGATAAGCAAGGGGTGAGCCCGAGGGCAGCCTTCCTGTGCTTCTTCAGCCACCAGCCAAAAATAAACCACACATGCGCTCCCAACCTCCCTGGGTGGTGTCTGTTTATTTTCTGAAAGTGATCCTACAAGGAACAGGACTGCTGCCAAAGCTTCATGGTGGAAGAAGGGCAAGCTATACTGAGGTCATTGCCCGCACAATGCATTTTCCAACAATAGGGAAATGCTTTGTTCCAGACAGGAGAACAACGCCTGCCCCAAGGTTAGGGCTGCAGAAGCCATTGCAAAGCCCACACAATGTGGTCATGTGCGGATACACTTGGGCTTCTGTTGCTACAGAATGTGCAATGTGTGCTTAAATCCACCTTTGTTAATAGGGTGGTTTACAACAAAAATTAAAAATATGTTCACTTTAAAAACCAGCAAGAACAGAAAGACCAGTTCTATACACACACACACACACACACACACAAAGAAAAGCAATACACCGTATGTGAATGGGGGCAAGTGTGGGGCCACAGAATACAGAGCCAATTCAACAACTCCTGACCTCCATTATAGTGTTTAAATATGGACCATCAAAGATGACAGTCAGAGAAGTCAGAGAGTGTCTGAAAAAGCCACATGTGAACAGAGACCATCATGCAATGCTTCCAATTTGCCTATATAATGGAGGGGGGGCGGGGGACACATGCTAATCTCCCATGCAAATTGGAAGCATTGCATGATGGTCTCTGCTCACATGTGGCTTTTTCAGACACTGACTCAGATTTTTGAAAGTGGAGACACAGGGATTTCAAACTGAAGTCAGCAAATGTAAAGAACCAACTACAAAAAAAAACTAAGGCTGAGCTCACTGTGCCCTTAAAAGTTATGAAGATTAAAGATGCCTTGGCACTGTAAAACTGTTTTGAATGGGGGGAAGGCCTGCAGTACCAATGCTTACCCAACATGTGGAGCACTGGCCTACCCATGGCTGGTCCCAATGGGTAGACCTAGGCTCCCTGGAGGGAGCCCAGGTCTACCTGTGGCTAGTCCCAATGGGTAGACCTGAGCCCCACTGTTGTTTCTAATGGACTCCCTGCAGGGAGTCATTTCTGCAGTCATTTCAGACAAGTAGACCTGGGCTCTCTGGGCTTCTGATAGGTAAACCTGTGGCTGGTCCCCATGGATAGACCTGGACTCTGGAGCCCAGGTCTACCTGTGTAATGTTGTGGGGGCCACTGGTGCCCCCCAAAACAGCACCCAGGGCTTGTGCCCCCCCCTTGCCCTGCCTAGATCTGTGACTGCCTGCACCCCACTCAGGCCTGCTGCGGGGAGAGACCAGAGTTATAGAGGGAACCTAGCAGAGAGAGAGCACTACCCTGGTGGGAGGGGAAGCTGAAACAAGTGATCTTAAGATGGGGCCACTGGTCCTGTGTACACTTACCCTGGAGGGATTCTGATGGGGCTGAATGGGATTCCGATACTTGTGGATAAGAGCGCATAACATGGCACTGGGAGACTGCAGTGCCTTGCCTCCCTGGCATGCCACATGGAACACAAACATAGGCACCCATGCACATGTGCCTTTGAATGCACCGGCACCCCAATCCTCCCCTGTGGTTTCTTCCTCATCTCACTGGCACTCACACTCATCTAACAAAGTGCTTTTCCTCATTGCAGTTTTGGTGCCTCTCTTTAAACCAAGGGTGGCCAACCCACAACACATAAATGTGCTACTTTTGATGTAGAAAAATCAATCAATCAGTACTTATGTACCACTTTGCAAAATGAAGTTCACAAAGCGGTTTACAAGCAAATAGTAATAATAAAGCTAAATGGCTCCCTGTCCCAAAAGGGCTCACAATCTAAAAAAAGGCAAGCCACCAGCAACAGCCACTAGAAAGACACTGTGCAGGGGTGAAGAGGGACAATTACTCTCCTCCTGCTAAATATAAGAGGAACACCACTTGAAAAAGTGCCTCTTGCCCAGTTAGCAGGGGAGAAGGTGCCACTCCAACCTTAATGTTAGTGTCCCCTCCCATGGTGGTCAGAAATGATATAAAATCATGCAGTTACAAATTATTTCTACACACCTTAAATACACTATTTGAATAAAAAAAGAGAAACCTACTTCTAATGTAAATAACTTTCACTGTTTCTTAAACTCACAGAAAATTACAAATAAAAAAACATGATTCTGAAGGAGTCTCAACTTTACACAGCCAGCCATACTTTGCTCTCTCTTCTCCCCCGCCCCATTGCTGAAGCTGAGGAAGTGCATACAGAGGGAAGGAAGCTGCTAAATCAGAGAGACCCCAAAGAGGACTTATCTGGGCCCCAGAGAGGTAAACACCACCCCAGCAAAACTTCAGCCTGTAAAAGTCAGGCAGACCCAGAAGCAAGTTAGGTGAAGCCCTGACCCACCTTACAAAGGGCCTCAATCAGTCAGTGAAGGTAGGGCAAGGGGCTGCCTCACCTTAGTTCTTTCTCTCGTGGGGTTTGCCAGGGGTCTGCCAATAGCCCAGGCCCCACTGACCCTCATCACAGGCCACTGGGGTTTTTAAAGGCTGTGGCTCTGCCTTTCCCTGGCTGGAGCTACTGTGTCAGCTGTAGCTGTTCCCCACTCTCCCGGCCGGCCTGCCTGCCTGCCTCCCGAGTAGTCCCTCTCCCTGCTGGGGCTGCTGTCCTGCCACTCGGGGTGCTGCTCTTTGCCTGCTGGAGTGAGAGCCCTGAAGCTCTTTGCCTCTCCTCTGAGGCCCTGAAGCTTGCCTTGGGCTGCCTGGCCCTGGCATGGGATGCAGCTGGGGAGGTACATCACTGCCTGTAGTATGCGATGGACATTCTTCCATGAATATGTCCAATCCCCCTTTAAAGGCACCTAGGCTTCCCCTCTCTACTTGTACATACTCTCACCCTTCTGCAGTCCCTTGGCTCCTGGATGCAGAGCAAAGTACTGAGCACACGGGGCGGGGGGGAGAGAGATGCTGCTGCGGCTTTAATTTTTGGATCTGAAATAGATCAGCCCAGTTGAATGTGAGACTCTGGCTGCCCCCCCCCCAAAGTCTCACCAGCATCCATTCCGATTCTATTCCTGAGATTAATGAATGCCTCCTCTCCTCATTCACACACATTCCACATTTTGGAGCTGAAAGTAGCTCACTTGAAAAGCCTCCACAGCTTGCATTATGCGTTTTGTCACTGAAAATGGTCAGCTAGCTGCTCAGGAATGCTCATATGTTTGGTGAATTGGTGAAAACTAGCCTCTGTTTTTGTTCCTGATAATCAGAGCATTATACATTAACTGTAGACTCCGAAGGCCCAATTCTATCCTAACTGGGTGTCATCTTCATGCTTCTGCCACACACTGCCATTAAGCAGACAGCGCTGTCGTAAAAGGCGCTCCAATAGCATCCCACACTGGAAGCTGAGAAGAGCTCCTAAGGGGAGCCAAAAACAGGTTCAGAATGACTGATCTACATTGTGCATGAGCAAGCCAGGAAACTGAATTTGTATAGTTTTCCTTAGGTAAACAGTAAAATCCTATTCATGTTTACTTGGAAGAAAATTGCAATATGTTAAATGAAGCATACTGCCTAATAAATGTGTTTAGGATTGCAGCCATAATGTTTTGTTTGTAGTATTTGCCAACTTTGGCCCCTACCTCTGTGCCTTTAAAAGTCAGTTGATCTGCTTTCATTTGCAGATGATAATGCTCATATCCAGGCCATGAAAAATATCACATCTGCAGTTCAAGTGATTGATATGGCGCAGAAATTGGCCAGGCCTTTTTTTCTGGTCAGGTGGCATCTTACTCCGAAAGAGGCAATATTTTCTTTTGCATCAAGGTTTTGGGCCAAAGGAAAAAATAACATTCTAAACTGCAGACCCTTCAAAGCAGTGCTAATGCGGGAAATGAATTTCAAAGAATTGTATTGCTTTATGGTCTGTACTGGAAACATAATATGGTAGAAACACATTTGTGTGTTTTATTTACCTAGAACTAACATAAATAATATCAAAATAATATTTGTGTAAATTTACATGAACTACTCCACAAGGCAGTGGTACATTTCTGTGATTGTAGGCCATAATCTAACACAGAGATAGATGCAGGGCCTGCCCACTTGCCTCCACTCCTCCTCCCCCCTCCCTGAATTTGGAAGTGAAGAGAGGGCAGAGTAGAAGCGGAGGGCTAGAATGTATCTGGTATTTTGGCCAAGTGTTTCTCAAACCCACTTAGTGGGCTTCAACTTGATGTCTGGTGGGTCACAGAATGCTGATTACGTCACAATGATGGCACTTCCTGCTTTATGATGTCACTTCTAGCTATGACATAACTTCCAGGTTAATGACATCACTTGTAGTGAGCCCTGACACAAGCACCATTCCAAAAAGTGGGTCCTAGTCCTAGAGCTAAAATGTCTGAGAACCACTGGTCTAGCCCCATACTCCTCTCCCTCTTTTGCTCCATTTCCCCTTCTTTTTCCAATCCAGGGAATGGGAGAAGCAGTGGGTGATGTATTACCAGGTAAAAGGGAACAGCACTGGGCACACTGCCAATTGCCAGGGTGGTGGTGGCTCTGGTTAGACATGCCTTACGCCCAAGTAAAATAATTAGGGTTTTACTTACTAACCACTAGGGTTAGGCTCCTGGAAACCCTAGTGGATAGTGAATTTACAGCTAACAAATGATTGATCTTATGGGATCAATGGCACTAGGTACAAAGGGTATCCTGTGGGGGAGAAGGCGTTTATCAGAAGAATCCATCAGAGACTCTTGGGAAACCAGCAGAGTGCAGCAAAAGATAAAGTGCCAAAAGATATTTGAATGTTGCAGACCTTCCACAGGGTGCAGGGACCTTCAGACTGACACCCGAGACCAGCACAGAAGACCAAGCTTCCACCAGCCATTTTAAAGGGGTCAGCACTGGTTGCAAGTGCCATTTGCAAGTGCCATTTGCAGCCTTAAGAAGATCTCTGCATAGCAGATAATGAGAACATTGATGCAGATAATGAGAGGTAGGTAGCAATTCTGCTCTTCACAGATATCTTCACAGACAGTGCATTTGCATATAAAGAGAACTAACTATAGAATCAGTATAGCCATTAAAATTAAAATTAAAAAAAAACCCATGAAAGGGGAATATTCCAAGGTGACCTGATCACAACCCAGATAACATTATACAGCTTTAAATCCTTTTACAGGCAGCATTGTATCTTCTTTCAGCTATTCTCCCCCCCCCCAGTCCTGTAATTTCCCCCAACCTTTGACTCCTGTACTAAGCACAACTCCCAGTTTCTTGATGCATGATTAGGGGGTTTAAGGGTATAAGATAGGTCTCTTTTCACAAATTGAATAGCATTTGTCCTCACACGTTGACCAAACCCTTCTAATCCCTTCTATCAGTTGTTTGGACCATCCTAATAAAATACTTGTTCCAATTAAGTCCGAAATGTGCACATATATCTGGCTTTTACCTCTACTGTTGTATATAAATGCACGTACATTGGACATGTATTCCTATGCTTACATACACTGTACTGAATAATGTATAAACTGTGTTTTCACTTTTCACCTCTAGAAGGCACTGGAGTCTAGTTTTGGTGCTTTGATAATGGAGTAACAATTTGAGCAGCCTGCTTAAGCTCTGAAAGCTTCTGCTGTTAGAATATTGTGGCTGCTAAAATAATTCTTATTTGTCTTTAGTACATTTTGTGGGTGTGGAGGTAGGAAGCCTGAGAGTCTTCCAGGCTGAAATCTCAGTGAACAAAACCACTCTTCCATTTCTTCCTTTTTCAAGTTTATGTGATTTTTAAACCTATCCACTTAAATTTAATGGCTCAGATAATTTTTTTTAAAAACAGTGCAGTGCAACAAGCCCAATCCTAAAGTGCTGTAAGGCATGTCTGCACCAGTTTGTAAGTTGGCAGTGCTGGTAGAACTACATGCACTGGCCTGCTGGTTTCAGGGCACGCACAATCCTAACCTGGAGTTAGGCTGGCACAGTTAAGCCAGCAAGTGTGGCCGGCTCCAGGGCCACCGTAAAGCGTGTTTCAACCACTCTTGGAATCAGGGAGGATGGCGCATATCTGTGTGCAGGCATCTCTGACTCTAAGAGTGGTCCAAACATACTTTACGGTGTTCTTTGTGCCGGCCAAACTTTGCTGTCTTAACTGTGCCAGCCTAACTGCAGATTAGGATTGCGCCCTCAGTCCCCATGCTCAGGGCTGGCTTTAAGTCAATGTGACCAATGTCGTCACATTGGGCCCTGCACTTTGGGGGGTCCCGCACTTTGGGGGCTCCCTCACCAGAACAGCGAGCATATTGCCTGCTGCTGCAGCTGGGATCCCTATGAACTGTAAGTCAGTAGGACAAGCAGAGCATCTTTACCTTGGGCCCTCCCACCTGCCCCTGCCTGTAAACTGCCCAAATTGGGCCTCCTGGAAGAAGTTGGTGGCAACGTTGTCACCACCAACTTTTTCCAGATGCCCCATGTGGCACCACAAGTGCTTTTCTTGGTGAGTGGGGGCCCTGCAAGGAGGTGGGAGCCAAAGGAATGCCCCACATTTGGGCCCCGCTGCTCCTAGAGCTAGCCCTGCCCACATTAACTGGCACAGGTAACTGTTGTGCCGGGTGGTGTGGGGGAGTGAGAGAGGGTGATGGGAGGGCAATGTGGAGGTGGGGAGGGGGAGTTTCTGGGCAGGGGGAGGTTAGAACAGGGGGACAATCAGGCCTGGGAGGAGGTGGGATCAGCAGTGGCGGCAAGCTTTTTGGATGTGCGCCAACTAAATAGCTGGTGCAGATTCAAGTAGCCCCATAGGGCCCTTGACACACGGTAGGAGGAAAATATCCCTTTACCCCAAGGTAACCTCAAGCCCACTCCAACCCTGCACTGGATACAGTGCAGGCCATGCAGCATGGCTGTACCGCAGGGCTAGGTGTGCACTGTCGGTTGCCTCTCTTGGGCTGTTCTCATAATCACACCTGTTAAGCTGCTTATGAGAAAATAAACAGGGCTGAGGCGGCATGTCAGTAAGTCAGTGTTCCCAGCTGAAATGAATTATGGCAAAGTCTGGGATCCTGTTTATTGCATGGCAAGTCCACAGAAGGGAAATGATGGACAACTGATCCAATCACAATGGAGCCAACAAAACATAGTGCAAAGGGAGGTTTCATAATAGTGGGGGTGGCTCAATATATTGTTTATGCCTAGAGTTACCAGATACACACTGGGTCAGCATGCCTATACCTTTAATCATTGTACAGAAGAAGGAATTTGGGCAGGTGCAGCTCATCATGGAAGGGTTTCAAAAGCTGCACCTGCCGAAATTCCCTCTTCTATAAATGGATTAAAGGTATGGGCGCTCGGTCCCAGTTTGTATCCGGTAACCCTATTTATGCCAGTTGAGACCTGACCAAACTATACATCCATGGATTTCATGCAGCTTCTGGAGCCTTTGACTAGAAGCTCTCACTCCTAAAAACTTGTTAATAGGATGGTGTAATATAGGAGTGGGACGTGGTGGCGCAGCGAGTTAATCCGCTGACGCTGGGCTTTCAACCGCAAGGTTGGGAGTTCGAGACTGCGTGACGGAGTGAGCTCCCGTTGCTTGTCCCAGCTCCTGCCAACCTAGCAGTTCGAAAGCACCTAAAATGCAAGTAGATAAATAGGGACCACTTTGGTGGGAAGGGAACGGCGTTCCGTGCGCTACGGCGTAGAATCATGCTGGCCACCATGATCGGACAAAAACGCCGGCTCACAGGCTTTGAAACGGAGATGAGCACCGCCCCCTACAGTCGGTCACGACTAGACCATTCGGTCGTGGGGAAACCTTTTAACCTTTAATATAGGAGTGGACATTGAGAGACCCATCTTTAGATTTCCATTCAAACCACTGCCCTAGTCATACATGGTGATGGTTTTTTTAAACAAGGTTTTTACATGAGTGTAGAGCAGGAGTGGCCAGCTGTTCAGCTTTAGGGCTCCTGGACTTCTAACAATTTTGTAGAAGAGGGAATTTCAGTAGGTGCAGCTTTCATCTGATGACAAGCTACAACCGCTGAAATTTCCTCCTCTACACAATTGTTAAAGGTCTAAGAGCCCTAAAGTTGAAAGGTTGGTCACCCTGGTATAGAGGGAAAAATTTGACCCCTGTTGTGTGACAATTGCACATGTGTATTTAACCATGTGTAAAAGGTGATAGGTTGTCATAATTGGGAATGGATTCTCAACATACATATTCACAGAAAAATAAACATATATACAGTCTTAATTCATGACCCTGGTGTCATATGTTAATTATGTGAGCTAGGAAATTCCTGATTGAAATCTGGCATTAGCCAAGAATCCTCTGGGTGACCTTAGGCAAAATGCTATTGTCTACAATATCATAATAATGTCTGCCTTAAAGGGCTGTAGTAAAAATTTCTGAGCTAACATACGCAAGTTACTTTGAATGCTTTGAATTCATTATATGTATGCTAAGTAATTGCTGTACAAAGAGGCACATAGTCCCCCCACTTCCCCGAGAACAACTGTGGAAGAAAAATCAACAGTAAAGTAGGCATTGTGCTTACAAGGTAGAGAACCAGTTTAATTGAGTGGTTAGTCTCAGACCAGGCTGAGCAGATCTGCTTTCAAATCCTTACTGATCTGTGAAGCTCACTGCGTGATCTTTCAGCCTACCTTACCTCACAAGTGAAAGAATCCTCACCTCTCTGGAGGAAGGGCAAGATAAGTGGAATAAAGGTGGAATTACTTCTCTCAGTAAGGTTATTCCTTAAAGGGTTGTCTTGTGAAAGAAAACTCAAAATTTGTATGTAAAAAGAATGCTATAGGAATATAGGAAGAGTGCTATAAATTATAAATACAAGTGTTGGGAATGAGTCTGGAAATTCAAGATGAGTCAATTCTCAAATCTCCACCCACTCGTGAATTGATTTGTGCACGAATCCTAGCACACGCCATAGTGACTCCATCCATGGAATTTCATGACTCATTTTCACTGAGTTTTCTCTTGGCAAGCTGCGGCGTGGGTCAGGTATGCACGTGACTACAAACAGTCAAAAATGGGAGGTGCAGAGGGTAGTCGGAGTGAGACAGTCGGGGTGCAACTGAATGAGAGAGGAACAAGAGGCCCAGTTAATGTTGGGGATTCGACTAGTCCAGGGGTCTCCAAACTTTTTGGCCCAAGGGCCGCATCATATATTGGGGCATTTAAATGGTGACCCCATTATATGTGGTGGAACCCCAGAACCCTAGAGGATACCAAGGTTGCACTGTATTGATCCCCCCTCAGCAAGTTGCTGTGGGCCAGCCCCACCACATGCCAAGATTAAAATGTGGCTGTATCTGCTTTTAAATCAAAGGTGGTTATCAGTTCTGCATCTCTGTGCTGAAGCCCTTTTAATGTTCATGAAGTTGTACAGGTGTACCCTGGTATCCACTGATTCGGCGTCCATGGTTTCAGTTATCCATGGATACTTGGATGCCTATTAAAAAGATAGGGGGACATTAAATAAAATCTCTTTTTCTTCCACCTTGTTGCAGCAAAACCACCAATGTTCCCCTATCTTTAAAAAGGCATCCCTAGTATCCAAGGTTTCAGGTATCCATGGGGGGGGGAGAAAGAACCCTAGCAGATACTGGGGCATGCCTGTACGCTCCTAGCAAGTGCATATGGAAGCTTTTCCATGAATGCAGAAAACAGGGCTTCATCTATTTATTACTACTCAACTACTTGTTCATCAGCTGTACAATAATTCTTCTACTTTCTTCTATACCTATAGGTATACCTATACAGTTGCGGTCCTAGCGGCTCATCTGCCCAGAGGTAAGCCCCCAATCAGCCACCCCCATCCCAGAAATAATTGTGGTGATGTCATTGTGTCACTGCAATTACTCCCTGCATTGGTGTGGCTATGGGCTGCCTCCTCCTTTCCCCCTTTAAAAAAAGGGGGGGAAGAAGGAGGCAGCCCACAGTGCCTCGATGCAGCTCCATTAGAGCTGCATTGCACCGCTGAAAGTGGTGCCCGTCCCCAAGTGGAAGAGACAGGTGCCACTTGGAGCTGTGCCAAGCGGTTCCCTGGAGCCATTTCACGCTTTCCAAGCGCCCCCTGACCCTCCGAGAGAGGCGGAGGAGGGTGGGCAGGCAGGCTACTGCTGGCCCCAGTTGACTATCAGGAGGGAAGGTGGGCGCAAGGAGTGGGGGCTGCAGTGCCCCACCTCCATCCCTCGCAGCACAGCACACCCACCTGCTTGCCTGAAAGCCAAACAGCCAGCAATGAACTTGCTCTGTTTGGCTTTAAAGAGTGGAGAGGAGGTGGGTGCTGGAGCACCCATGAGCTTCCCCTCCACTCCTTAAAGCTTAAGGGAGTCAGTAATGGCTGTCGTCTGGCTTGGGGGCGAGCAGGTGGGGGTGCTGCGAGGGGAGAGGGAGGAGAAGGCAGTGCGCTTCTGCCCCCTCTGCACCTTGTGCCCAGGGCATCTGACCCCTTTACCCCTCCTCTAGGTCAGCTAATGTCTATGAATATACCAAGTTATATGAACTGTGGTGTGTGTGTTTTTTTTTTTCCTGGTAGAATTACTATGCTTTTAACAGCTGTACAACAAAAGGTAAACTTTTCCTGCAGGACAGGAAAAAACCACCTATTGAATTTTTGCTTGTCAGCTGTTAACAGCTTAGGAACCTTGCCAGACGAAAGGGCTGTCAACCTTGTACCATTTCCAAATGCCTCATTGCTTTGCCTTTTTCAGGAGACCCCAGTCCTTCCTATCCCTCAGGAAAACAGCTTCTTCGTTCACCTAAAGGAAGCACATTGGATGGCCCATGAGTTGGCATGGATCGCATAGTGCGTATTGCATAGGATTGCATGGACTCGCCTCTTCTTGGCACCATCACTGCCCCTCCACCGCCATCATCACCACCATGGTGATTCTTCTCAAACATTCCTTCTCTCTCAGGTAAATATTATTGCTGGGCAAATACAGTGTGAATCAGACCCTTTTGTTCTGTATACCTAGCTTGTCAGACTGCTGTTTAATGACCCTCTCACTGTGTACTATAAGCTGTTCATTAACCTCTAACCACAGATGGTGAGGAGCTGGCATTGGGCCAGTTGGAACAGTTTGCCAGCGTGAACCATCAGCTACCAGCGACCTTTAATGCAGGGCTGACTCTGCCAATGACATGGATCAAGAATTTGATGTGACCAATTAGGGGATGCCCTCTTATCACAATCAGGCCTGGTCCAGTTTGTACTCTCCTGTTCCACATTTTTCTACCATACCCATTTAAAAAAAAAAGAGAGAGAGAGATTCAAAGGTAATTTCCAGAGAATGCTCATTAGGAAGCACCGAATGGCTCCTCAGTGCCAAAACAGAGAGAATAATTCAAATCAGAGTTGGTTTGTATTATTATACTTCAAGATCATCAAGTCCAACCCCTGTCAGTGTAGCTCTCCTCAACTGCAACGTTCCAGATTGATGGCTATCCAACCTCTGCTTGAACACCTCTAACAATGGAGAGTCTACCACCTTCCGAGGCAGACTATTCCACTGCCAAAATAGTTGGTACTGTCAGAAAATTCTTCCTAATGTTTAACTGAAATCTCCCTTGCTGTATTTCAAACCCATTTAAAACACATTTTAATTGTCCTGGTCCTACCTTCCAGAGCAACCAAAACTCTACTCCATTTTCCTCATGACAGGCATGTAGATGTATAAATATCTCACTATCCCAGTCTTACCCTCACCATCCTATTGGTCTGGACTGCCTCCCAATTCGTCAAGAGCCTTCTTAAATTGCAGTGCCCAGAACTGGACACAATATTCCAGGCAGGGCTGGCTCCAGGAGTGGCAGGGCCCAAAGCAGGGCATTCCTGTGAGGCCCGCACCCTCCCTGTGGAAGACCCCCACTCACCAAGAAGAGCACTTGTGCCACGTGCAAAATAGTTGGTGGTCACATGATGATTTTGGGCTGTTGGGAGGCAGGGGAAGGTGAGAGGGCCCAGGTAAAGCTGCTCTGCTCACACCAGTGACCTACAACCCATAGAGATCCCGGCTACAGCAGCAGCAATATGCCCTCAGCACTGGTGTGGGACCCTGTTCTGCCAAATCCCATCCTGTAAGAGAGAACTTAAAGTTAGGTTCCACCAAATTCCCTGTCAGGCCTCCCCAAGGACCTCAATGCCCACATTAGGCTAACTAGTTTCCCCACAGAGCAGCCTCAGAGATAGGCAAGAGGGAGGGGGTCAGTCACCCACTGGGCCTCCTCTCTTTCAGCAGCTTTTGTTTGGGATCACTGGCTGGTCAGCCTCCTCCAGACTGCCCTCATCACTGGCTTAGCTCCAAACAAACCCCATCACCAAACAATAGGCAGTCAGCTTGTCCCAGCTACGACTGCCTCCTCCCTTTGGTGGCTCCAGGGGGCATGGCAGCCAAACAACTGTTCCCCACAGTCATTCCCCACAATGAGCTTATCTTAGGCAGTCCTTCCTCTAGCCAGTCTTTCAGCCAGTCCTTCCTTCAGGCCATCCATCCGGCACAGGCAGCAGTCCAGCACCTACCTGGTGCCCTCCTCCAGGACCTTCCTAGGTCCCATCCCCTTCTCCCTCTGCTGCCTCCAGCTTTATACGGAGGCCACTGAGGCCAGCCAATCAGTGGGCAGGCTTTAATTCATCAGCCACGCCCATCTGCACCTATGTTCCCTAGGCTTACAAGAGTTCTGGGATTAACCCTATAATCCCTGGTTTACATGGGACAAGGGGCCTTTGCTGATACCACTCCCTCACTCCTTGGGGTAGCTCTTGCCTTTTCCAAT
Organism: Lerista edwardsae; assembly: GCA_029204185.1. NCBI lineage: Eukaryota > Metazoa > Chordata > Lepidosauria > Squamata > Scincidae > Lerista > Lerista edwardsae. The sequence continues at coordinate 4,212,465 of JAJKFI010000055.1, forward strand.
ACAGACCCCCCCCCCCAAAAAAAGCTCAGGGCCTAATGTAACGACATGGGTCACAGTGGCTTAAAACTGGCTCTGATTTCAGATGGGTACCATACTGACTTAAGATCCCAATCCTATCCAACTTTCCAGCACTGCTGCTGCTGTGCCAATGGGATGTGCACTACATCCTGTGCTAGAGGAGCAGTCATGGAGGCCTCCTCAAGCTAAGAGAATGTTTATTTCCTTACCTTGGTGCTGCATTGCAGGTGCACTGGCACTGGAAAGTTGGATAGGATTGGGCCTTGAGCAGTGATGTCATCCAGGTGCGCCAGGAACCTGAATGCCCGGATGATTGACAGCCCTCCGCCCCTATGGTGGAGAGCTGCCACGCCTCCCCAAGCCTCACAGCGCCGAATTGCTCCATTTTAGAGCAATTTGGGACGCAAGGGAGGGCGGGCAGGCCCAGCAGCAGCTCGCCCATCCTCCGGAGAGGCAGCGCGGCCCGGGCCCTCCGCAGAACTAGCAGAATGGCGTACCGGCCGTTCTGCCTGGATGAGGCCTCTGGCCTTGAGGCAGACTATAATGGTACCATTAACTCATTCAGAGCCCAAGCCTATGCATGTCTACTCAGATCTAAGGCCCATGATAGTCAATATGGCTTATAGATATGCATGAATAGGATTGTACCTGGAGAGTGCAATCCTACCCTGGAGATAGGCTGGCACAGTTAGGCCAGCAAAGTTTGGCCAGTATAAGGGCCACCGTAAAGCACCTTTGAGCCTCTCTCTGAATCAGGGAGGATGGCGCACGTCTGTATGCTGGACTCCCTGATTCAGAGAATGGTCCAAACATACTTTACGGTGTCCCTTGCATCTGCCAAAATTTGCTGGCCTAATTTGCTGGCCTAACTCCAGGTTAGGATTGCGCTCTCAGTCTCAACACTATACTTCTGTTGATTTGGCCTAGAATCACATTTGCGTTCTTTGCTGCCACCTCACACTGCTGGCTCATGTTTAGCTTATTGTTCACTAAAACACCTAGATCTTTTTCAAGTGTACTACTGCTCAGGTAAGTGTCCCCAATTTTATATGTGTGCTTCTGATTTTTTTCTACTTGGATGCAAAACTTTATATTTATTCCTGTTGAAATGCATTGTTTTCATTTGTCCTGTTTTCCAACAATGTCAGGATCATCCTGGATCCTTTTTCTCTAGGTTTGGCTATCTCTCCAGGTTTGGCGCCATCTGCAAATTTGATAAGCATTTAGTCTACTTCCCCATCCAAGTCATTTATAAAGATATTGAACAGTATCAGGCCCAGGACAGAGCCTGGAGGGACCCCACTCATCACTTCCCTCCAGGACAATGATTAGTTATTTACAAGTTACTATTGGTTTGTCACTGATATACCTGACAGTGGCATTATTCTAACCTACACCCAGCTTGTCCAGTATGATGTTGTGGGTAACCTCATCAAAAGCCTTATTGAAATCCAGATATGTACACAGCATCCCCCCATCTACCTAGCTACTTTGTCATAAAATGAGATGAGTTTGTCTTGTTCTTCACAAAACCATGCTGGCACTTGGTGATCCCCACCCTCCTTTCTAAATGTTCACAACCTGCTTAATGATTTGTTCCAGTGCCTTCCCAGGTATCAATGTCAAGCTGAACAGCCTGTAGTCACTCACATTTTCCCTTTCTTGATTATAGGGACCACATTTATTTGCCTCCAGGGCTTCCTCAGATCTCCATGAGTTTTCCAAGATTCTCAGAGGCTCTGAGAAAACAGAGTGGAGGAGGACAGGTGCAGCAGACCAAGATCCAGGTGTGAAATAGTTTTTTGATCACCTTCAGAGTTGTCCACCCAGGCAATGGAACCAAACAAATTGTTCCTGCATTAGCAGCAAGGGGAGATAATGACTCTGCTACCTGAGTCATTCTGCTACCTGAGTCAAGGGGAGATAGTGACTCTGCTACAACAGAGCACACACTATAAATTCTTTCAGGGAAACTGGATGGTGGTACATATGCCTGAGTCCTAGGTTCACCTAGGATGCAGTAGAAAGGAACTGGGAGAAGAATACAAAAGGCAGAAAACCTTGTGACATCTTTCTTTTGGGGGGTCCAATCTTAATTAAAGGCTGCCCACAGGGTACTCCAGACCCAGACTTAGTCAAGGGACCCTAGACCTAAACAGTTCTTTACAGATAGGGTTACCAGATACAAACTGGGACAGAATACTTGTACCTTTACCTATACCTTTAACCATTGTATAGAAGAGTGAATTTGGGCAGGTGCAGCTCCTCATGGAAGGAAAAAGCTGCACCTGCCCAAACTATTTCTTGTATACAATGGTTAAAGGTATTGGCACTCTATCCTACAGCATCTGTAAATAGGGTTACCAGATACAAATCAAGGATCCCCTTAATGTCAACCATCTCACAGCCCAATCCTATGCACGTCTACTCAGAAGTAACACCCAAGTAGATGTGGATATGATTGCAACCTAAATGTTTTTACTTAGAAACAAGTCCTGTTGCAGCAAAAGCCCTATTCTCTCTGCCACTGTCCTTTGATTAATGGTATCCTCCATGTCCCTTTATTTTAAGCAACTTTCATCCCTTCGTTAGTTGCTTCCTGTCCACTCACATGGCTGCAGCATTCCTCTACTTAATTCTTTTTACAGGTTGATTATCCCTTATCTGGACTGCTTGGGACGGGAAGGTATCCAGATTTCAGATTTTTCTGGATTTTGGAGTAATTGCATAAATATAATGAGAAATACTTCCTCTTGCTGTTTGCACTGTTACCCACAAAGATGCCTGCTGGCCTCTTGGATATTTTTTGCTATGTCTGTACTGTATAGGCACACACCACAGAGCAGAGAATAGAACTTACAGTCTGTACATGAGAATGAGCACAAGATCTTCTTTCTATAGAAAGTTTTTTAAAAGTCTTGGACAAAGATGTCTGGATTTCGGAATAATCTGGATTTCAGATGTCTGGATAAGGGATCATCTACCTGTATTGATCCATTCCTGTTTTCTGTGAGGAGAGACTTTTGATTTCTTTGCAGCAGAGCAATTGCTTTCATATTGTACTATATTACCTAATGTTTTGCAATTTAAATAGAAAAAAAATTATTTTGTTTTATTTTTGCAAAACCACAATCATAAAAATAAATTTGTGTGTAATTGCTCTGGTTGCAAAGGGGGAAACCACTCATTAAAGCTGCCTACCCCACCCCCTAATGTAACAGAAATGGACTAATTAAAGACCAATTCAGGGATGGAATGAACAGAAACCTACTAATTACAGGGATAGAAGCCACTTTAAAATACAGGGACAAGGAGGAAGCTGCTAATTAAAGGGACAATAGTTCTGAAAAACTCAAGTTGTGCTTTTCCTGTCCAGACTGAACAGGCTAGTACTGCAACTGAACTCCAAGACAAGAAAAAAGAAATCTCCACAAATCAGATCTGCAGAAAGATTGGAGGAAAACATATAAAAACACCAGAATACAGCATGTTGGCAGAGTCTTCATCTGACTCTTTTTTATGAACAGAGTGAATGAATTTTTTTTTTTATTCTGAAGAAATAGCTAGTGTGGCAGAAGCTCTAATATAGGTCTTAACTTTGGGAGTGGAATTTCACTTCTCAGTAGGAGGATGTAAATTTCAGAAAAGTCCAAAGAGCCAGTATTCTCACATTGCAAGAAAGTGGTGTGTGTGTGTGTGTGTGTGTGTGTGTGTGTGTGTGTGTGTGTGTGTGTGTGTGTTTAAAGAACATATGGTCTTTTGTACTGTATATTATTTCATAACAACCACAGCAGTGTGATCAGCACAGGACAAACAGGCAGATTTGAAGCAAAAAAAATGTGTGTGTTGGCATACATACCCAGTGCATATGCCCATTTTTAATGGCTTCGAATAATTAAGGAGTGTATGAGTGCTGAAAGTCAGTGGCGTACCTGAGGGGGGCAAGCGACCCAGTCACTGGCCTTGGGGGGGCAACACTGGCTGCCCCTTGCTGCCACCCCCTGCCACTGAGAATGAGAAGCAGCCGTGTGGGACGAAAACATGAAAGTTGACTTTCAGAGCTATTGGGTATTTGTGAGGCTCAGTCGCACGTGTTGTCTGGTGTGGAGGCACTTCCCTTTTCCATAACCATTTGCTCTGTGAGCAACATTTTGTGGAGGAGCTGGTGGTGCTGCAACATGGGCAGTAAGAGCTTACTGCCCGCCCCACACGTGCCTTATGGCACTTTTATGACACCAGTGTGAGCATTGCGCTTATACTGCTAGCACTGGAGGGCTCTGAATTGAGCCCTCAGGGCCTTCATTCTTTCTCCATGTAGTAATAAGTCCAAAACCATGCTTGTTGCACTTCTCTGAGGGCACAATCTTAACCAACTTTCCAGCAGTGACATAGCTATGCTAATGGGGCATGTTCTGCATATTGCCGTGGACAGTGGTGTCATTCAAATGATTTAGGAACAGGAACTCACTTTTGATTGGCACTTGTCGGGAACACGGAACCAGCCACGGAGCCCGTTCTGGTCCCTTCCCCCTGAATGACATCACTGTCTTCGCCCCCCTAGGAATCTGGAGTCTCTCCCTTTAACCCTCTGAGTGCCGGCCAACCAAGAAGAAAAGCTCTTTGCAGAGGAATTGGGAGGGGGGAGGAGGGAGAGTGAAGTGGGCAGAGTCAGCCCTAATTTTAACAAGTGGAACTGAGTTCCCCCGCGTTCCCCCTGCATGACATCACTGGCCATGGAGTAGTAGTCATGGAGGCCTCCTCAAGGTAAGGGAGTGTTTGTTCCCTTACCTAGGAGCTGAATCACTCTTACCCCAGTGCTGGAAAGTTGGTTAGGATTGCGCCCCGAGTCTTCTCTACTTTATCAGTACCTGCTTTGAAATGCAGTTTCCAAGTGTGCTGCAGAATGAAAAAGCAATTTCAGTGTTAGAAATCATTAGGAAAGGGACTGAAAAAAATATAACAAAATGCAATTTTATCTACAGTGCATCTGAATTTATAATACTTTGGAAACCGCAGTTGGTTCAAAATACTCGGCTGAATTTTATTCAGGCCCGCTACATGGAAAATATAGCTCAATATTATTCCAGCTGCAGTGGTTACCAATTTGTTTCTGGAGTCAATACAAGCTGCTGTTGCTAATTATAAACCCTAAAACAATGCTTCCCAAACCTTTTAGCACCAGGACCCACTTTTAAAAATGTAAATCTATTGTGACCCACTAGCCAAAAAGAGATATAGAAAGCAATAATATTTTATTAATAATGAATCTATATATATATATAAAAGAGAACATTTGTACGTTTGTACGTACGTATGTTCTGCATAGGCTCTGCAACGCCTGGACCGATCAACACAAAATTTGGCACGCCTGGCGTGCCAAAATCTTGCGGCCTGGCAACAAACACTGCGGGGGTCACAGGACCCCCCGGGGGTGCAGGGGGGGATGAAACATCAACATGATCGCAAACGGCCGACATTAGTGTCGAATCCATCGTTTCCGGGGTTGCTGAGACGAGCGGCAATGCCCCTGACACCGTGTGACTCTAGGTTCAGTCCCCCCTTGGCGTGGGGGGCCCCCAAAAAGGGATGGAAAACAAAGTGTCCACCATGCCCTCCTGCAACGCCTGGACTGATTGACGCCAAACTTGGCATGCGTGTGCCTTGCAGTCTGGTGACAAACACTACAGGGGTCAGACCCCCCTCGCGCCCCCGGGGGTGGGGGTATGCGGGGGTCCCTGCATGAAAACGGTCAAAAACGGCCAAAATCAGCATCGAATCCGTAGTTTCCGGGATCGCTGAGACAAGAGATGACGCTCCTGACGCTGTTGGAGTCCGAGTTGGGCCCCCCCAGCATGGGGGGCGAGAAGGGGTACTAAACAAAACGTCCGCCATGCCCCGCTGGAATGCCTGGACCGATTGGCACCAAACTCGGCATGCGGATGCCTAGCAGCCTTGTGACAAACACTGCGGGGGTCAAGGCCCCCAACCACCCTGGTGGTGGGGGTACGCAGGGGGGGCCCCACATGAAAATGGTCGAAAATGGCCAAAATCGGTGTCAGATCCATATTGTCACCAAACTCGGCATGCGAATGCCTGGCGGCCTGGTGACAAACACAGCAAGGGTCAGGGCCCCATAGCACCCCCGGGGGAGGCTACGCCAGGGTCCCCACGTGAAAATGGTCGAAAACGGCCGAAATCAGTATCAGATCTGTCGTTTCCGGGGCCACGCAACACCAGGTTAAAACTGCTAGTACAGAATAAAAGAGTAAAGGTTTTCTTGAATCATATCACTTCAGGCATGGGGGGGGGGGGAAGAGCCACATGTTTGTATGATCCTGCATGAGAAACAACCTCTCTGCATACAGAAATGCAGCAAATTGGGAAAAGTGTTCAACATAGCCTTGATATACTAGTTATTAATAATTGAGGACCTGTGCTCCCAAGGCTGCTAGAGAAATTATCAATAGTATGTGGGTGTAGACATTTGCTAGACTCCCTCTAGAAATGGAGTTCAAGGACTGTTCCACCAAACCTTTACATTCATTCCATGGTACCCAGAAGGCCGACCTGGGGAGCAAGATAAGATCAGCTCTGCTGGATCAGGCCAACGGCCCATCTAGCCCAGCTTCCTGTATCTCACATTGGCCCACCTGGTGCCTCAGGGAGCACATGAGACAACAAGATGCATGCATCCTGTTGCCATGCCCTTGAACCTGGCATTCTGAAGCAGCCTAATTCTAACATAAGGAGGTTGCACAACCCATCATGGCCTATAGCCCACAATAGACTTTTCCTCCAGAAAAGAAGATGTGCAGTTTGGGACTTTGAGCTCAAACGAAAGGCTGAAACTGGGTTCACACATCATATATAGCACATCGATTACTAGAGAAAATAGGAAAATGTGATATTTTAATTTGGGTGTATGAGGATTACCCCCAAATTCTAGCTAACAATTTTCTTCTGTAAACTGGGCAAGGTTCAAAGTGCAAAGTTGTTTTTTTTTTAATGTTTCAAAAATCTTTTGTGACCCACCAAAAATTGGCTTGTGACCTACTGCTGGGTCCTGACCCACAGTTTGGGAAACACTGCCCTAAATGGTTTTAAGGCCAGGATGCTTGACAGACTGCCTCATCTCTTAGGAGCCTACCTAGTATGCTACTATCAACAGTTGGGTTCCTATTCCATGTCCCAGGAGAAGTAGGTGAGCATCAGTTATGCTACAGCAACTTTGGAACGTTCTTTGGAGCAAAGCCCCATTGGCCATGATTCAGTTAAACTGTCTCTCTTTAGGAGAGTTTTTCGTGTGGGATAGGCTGATGATATGCAGCTTCTGCATTTTAATGTGGCTGATCTGCTGATGTTGTCAATTTATGGTATTCTATGTTTTAACTTGCTGTAAGACACCCAAAGAGTGGGATAAGAATACATACACCAAGCACGCACATGGGAATTCATGGAGGATATGTTTATCAATAGCTAGTAGCTATTGCAGCCAAGAATGATGCGATTCAGCATGACAGCTCTTATGTTCTTATGACCTAGATGTAGATCTACTTGGCTCTAGGTAGAGCAGGACTCTTCTTTCCTGTGTTTTGATTGCATTGCTTAAACATACCATGTTTCCTCCCCCCCCCCCCAACATCTTACTACTACTGATGCATACTCAGACTATTATTGGAGCCTTGGCCCACCCACCCCACACATAGAATCTGAGACAAATGTTGGCATATGGCTTTTGTGTTTTCCCTTCAAGGTTTGGCAAGTTTCCATTTCAAGAAGGAATGCTGAGTTCTTTTTCCTGGTGATGTTTAAGGAGGAATTAGCACTGAAGGAAGGAGTGAACCTGGGAAAGGAGCTACTGCCAAGCAAACACTGTAGCTAGAGTCAACATTTTGGTCCAGTAAACAAGAAGCCTTGAGACTATGAGAAATCTGAACCAAGGGGAGAAACTGGGGGATTGGAGAGGCAGAGAGTCCTCTGCTACTGCGGAGGGTCTTGTTTGTAACGAAACACTTCTTTTGACTTTGGCCAGGCAATGTCTGTTTCAAGGAGCAGAGCTGACACACAGGATGGACTTTGCTTAGCACTTGGCAGGAAGCATCTAGCCATCTTTGTTTATACACACAGTGTATTTATACCACAGACAGAGCCCAGGATACTCCCAACTCGGAACGGCTGTGTGCAGGAGATGGGGTAGGAAGGGGGAGGCTACGAAAGGGTACTGAGAAGGACAAAGAGAGGAGTGAAGAGCTGAAAATGAGCACAAATGCTCTGCATAGGCAAAAGGGCTTCTGCATACACAGAAGTGACCCAGCTGGAGAGAACCTCTCCTGGGAGCCTGCACTGAATTTGGTTTGAAGATGAAAAGAAGCTTTCTCATAATCCAAAGTGTGACATTCTGAAATAGCTTCCCCAGCAAACTTGTAAGAACAAAGGATCTTGCTCATTTTAAAACTCAGCAGGATACATTTGAAGAGTATTCTGAGACGGCTATCTGATGCTTCCATATTTTTTCCTGATGATTTTGAATGTCCCACCCCGCCACTTCTTAGGCAGCGTTGGGGTATTAGGTGAACTACGCTGGCATTGGAAGTACCAAGGACTTTTTTTTTGTAAGACACATTCCATAGACTCTCGGGTAGATGTTGTAGTGTCCAACTTGGGGTGACCACCCCTTTGACCACCCCACTTATAGCTGGAAGCAAACTGCAGAATCTGGTCCCATATTTACCTCTGTCAGAGAATGAGCATACTGTGTAGCTGATGTGCCCCATATATCACAGCTGTTGGGATCAGACCCTCCTAAATATTTGTGGATGTGATTTGACAGTTACTTGACAGCTGGCTTTTGTTTTTGCATCCAGGCACTTACTAAGATAGTTTCTCCAAGTTATGTTTTTATCATAACATTGTTCAATCTGTTCAGTTGTAAAACCCACATTGGCTAAAATGCATATCTGATTTTTTAAAAAATAACTTCTGTTTTCTAGTCAGTTTGGAAAGCAAGACAGGACCAGTCTCTGTTGCCAGTTAAATTGAATGGCTGAAGGTCTTGCCAGAGTACAACACTGTTAAATCATAAATCCAGCAAAAGCTAGTCATAATGAAATAAGTGGTTCTTCTGTAAGCCAGTCTTAACATGTTCCAATGTAATGGGACTTACTTGCAACTATCCTTCTCTGGATTAGGGCATATACTGTATAGGTGGCTTTTTACTCATTTGGTGAGGCCTGGGAATCCAAATATCTTCCTCAAAGGAGACATTGTAGGGAAATTAACATATTTTTCAGCATTCAAAATGCAGTATTTTTTTTATAATGTGACCAGGTTTCCACACAGTTAGTATGCCTACTATGAAACTGCTATGTGCATTCAGGGCTGTGGAAGTATGAGTCTTATATGGCAAGTTATTGGCTACTGCCCATGATACCACTGATGAAGAGAGATTATTTTATTTTTATTAATGCAGAGGGTGAACTTTCATCTGCTTCACCTAGGCCCATAGTGCCCTTTTGAAAATAACTCCCCAAAACTTACATAATTGCAGCAAGACTACACTCTCTCCCTGTGGCAATGAGCCTCCAATGTTAGGACTCATTTTGTTTACTTGTCCTTAACTTTTCAAATGTTCTTGGGAGCTGGTTGGCTACCTTTGCCATCCCAGACGTGCACAACCCTCTTTTTAAAAATAAAAAAGCATTGGAAAGACTGTATCCACACAGCAAGAGTCCTTTTTTTTGTAGGAAGGATAACATGGATCACATGGGAATGGAGTACAGGCATGCCCCAGTATCCACTGATTCGGTATCCACAGTTTCAGTTATCCACGGATACCATGGATACGGGACGCCTATTAAAAAGACAGGGGAACATTAAACAAATCTTTTTTTTTACTTTGTTGCAGCAGAACCACTGAAGTTTCCCATCTTTAAAAAGGAGTCCCCAATATCCATAGTTTCAGGTATCAATGGGGGTGGGTGGGTCTGGAATGGAAACCCAGTGGGTACTGGGGTATGCCTCTATCTGATTGCTGAATCAGAACTACCATTAGTATAACACTATACAGGCTGATTATCCCTTATCCAGACTGCTTGGGACAGGAAAGTGTCTGGATTTTGGAATAATTGCATAACTATAATGAAAAATGAAAAATAATAAAAAATGCATCTTCTTTTCAATGTTACCCATTCGGGTGTCTGCTGGTCTCTTTTATTTCAGCAATGTCTGTATAGGCATACACCATATGAATGAATGAATGAATGAATGAATGAATGAATGAATGAATGAAAAACCTTTATTGGCATTATAGCAGAGAACAGCACTTACAGTCTGTACGTGGAAATGAGCAAAAGAAGTTTTCTTTTTTTCTTTCTACAGAAAATTTTAAAGAAGTCTTGCTCAAAGGTGTCTGGATTTTGGAATAGTCTGGATTTCAGATGTCCAGAGATAATCGAGCCTTGATTATCCCTTGATTATCTACCCTTGATTATCTACCCTCACTACTTTATCTATACATTATATACTATATAGAACACTAAGATCATGGCCACCACTCCCATCACTTCCTGGCAAATAGAAGGGGAAGAAATGGAAGCAGTGACAGACTTTATTTTCCTGGGCTCCAAGATCAGCGCAGATGGTGACTGCAGCCATGAAATTAAAAGACATTTACTTCTTGGGAGGAAAGCTATGGCGAACTTAGACAACTTAATAAAAAGCCGAGACATCACCCTGCCAATGAAGGTTCACATAGTCAAAGCTATGGATTTCCCAGTAGCTATGTATGGCTGTGAGAGCTGGACCATAAGAAAGGCAGAGCGCCGAAGAATAGATGCTTTCGAACTATGGTGCTGGAGAAGACTCTTGAGAGTCCCCTGGACTGCAAGGAGGTCCAATCGGTCCATCCTACAGGAAGTCAAGCCTGATTGCTCCCTGGAAGGACAAATCCTGAAGCTGAAGCTCCAATACTTTGGCCACCTCATGAGAAGAGAGGACTCTTTAGAAAAGACCCTCATGCTGGGAAAGATTGAAGGCAAAAGGAGAAGGGGGCAGCAGAGGATGAGATGGTTAGACAGTGTCACCGAAGCGACGAACATGAAGTTGGGCAAACTCAGGAAGCTAGTGGAGGACAGGGAGGCCTGGCGTGCTGTGGTCCATGGGGTCGCGAAGAGTCGGACACGACTTAGCGACTGAACAACAACAACAACAACAACAACAAAGAACACTATATCCTAGTATAACAATATGAATATATTTGAAATGTATATGTGTTTTTATTTCCCTGGAATTGAAAAGCCCTAAGAAAATCAGCCAAAGTTAATCTAGAGGAATTTCAGAGTGTTTACTCACACCAAGTTGCAGAAAAGATTTTCCAGTGGTGACATGGTTCATGGCTGTTCTTTAGTATAGGGGTGTCAAACTCATTGCATACAGTGGTCTGAATGGAATTTAATATGCCTGCTGAGGACCGGAAGTGATGTCATTAAGAAGGAAGTAATGTCATTAATGTGGGACGTGGTGGCGCTGCGGGTTAAACCGTTGCCACTGAGCTTGCTGACCGGAAAGTTGGCAGTTCAAGACCACGCAACGGAGTGAGCTCCCGTCACTTGTCCCAGTTCCTGCCAACCTAGCAGTTCGAAAGCATGTAAAAATGCGAGTAGATAAATAGGGATCACTTCGGTGGGAAGGTAACGGCGTTCCTTGTGCCTTGCCGTATAGTCATGCTGGCCACATGACCACAGAAATTTGTCCTCGGACAAATGCCAGCTCTTCAGCTTAGAAATGAAGATGAGCACCACCCCCTACCGTCAATCATGGCTAAACCATTCGGTTGTGGGGAAACCTTTACCTTTAATGTCATTAAGCAGGGTACAACAAGAAATAAGCACTTTTTTCTCACTTAGAAACCCATTAACTGCAGATAATGTATGCAAATCTTGATCAAATTTTCAAGACATGGAACAGCCCAATTATCACACAGGCTGCCCTTTCAGCAGTGACACTTAGTACAACTCAGCAGCTGGGAGCAGCTGGTGGTGGTGCTGGGAAAGCCTGAGGGTTGAATCTGGCCCGGGGGCCTTAATGTTTAACACTCCTGCTTTAGTGTTATGCACAGCCTGTGCAGAATTAGGTACATTGGGCAGCAACTTGAGCCGGCACAGGGCCCCTGCACTAGTCCCCGAGTGTCACAAATACCTTGTAAGCAGTGGTGTCATCCAAATGATTCAGGAACAGGTATTCACTTTTGATTGGCCCTTGTCGGGGTCCGCCCACTGGAAGTGACGTCATAAGCCGGAAGTGATGTCGTGGCAGGAAGTGATGTCATAGCAGGAAGTGATGTCATGATGATGCCGCCACTACCATGCTGCCTGCTTGCCTGCCTCCTCACAGAAAGTGCAGGCAATGGCTGCGGGCGTGCAGTACACATGCACAGCTGCTGAGCCAACCAGCCGACGGGGCCAGCTTCGAGTGGGTGGTGCCAGCTCAACTTCTAGGAACTGGTACACACGTAGTGGTGTGTAGTGGGTTCATGACATCACTGCTTGTAAGGCATATTTGCACCAGCTTAGAGCAGGCTGTGCTGACACAAGGATGTGCGCCAGCCTGCTGGCACCAGATCTCATTCCTGCACTGACCGAGGAAGGTAGGTTTGTGCTGGGAAGTGCAGGGGGTAGAAGAGTGTTGCAGGGTGGGGAGGGGGCATTTCTGGGTCAGGGAGGGCAATTTAGGAGGAGGATTGGGCCTGGGAGGGGATCAGTGACAGCAGTTCACACTGTACCCTAACCCCCTTTCCCAGCCCAGGCAGACATACATGGGCTGCTCAGATTTGCACCAGCTAAATAGCTGAGTAGCCCCATAGGGCAAGCTGGGATGTTACATGAGATAAGGAAAAAAAAATCCTCTTACCCCAAGATTACCCCCCCAGCAGCTTTCCAACCTGCGTTGGATACAGTGTAGCAGCCTGGCTGTACTGGCACAGGTTGCACGCTAAACCTACTGAAATTCTTAAATCTGAAGATGCCTATCACTGCACGGGATAAAGCTATATACTAGCAATGGGGAGCAGGGGGGGGGGATCATCCCAGGTAAGAAGAGGGGAAGGAAGAGATATGTGTTCACTTTCAGGAGGAGCCCAAGGCCACAAAGCTACATACCCACACACACACTCCTCCAGTTTTACACAATATGATTGCAGATGGAATATATAGGTATTTCAAAGTATATGTGAAATGGCCACCTCAGAGGGCATCAAGAGCTGTTTCATACAGGAGGAGATGGTCATTTAGGCACCATGGTCCTAAGTTGTTAGACTAAGGGATTTAAAGGGGATGGCCAGCACCTTGAACTGCACCCAGATATGGGCTGGCAGTCAGTGTAACAGATATAATAGTGGGATGACATGATCATACTATCTGGTCTTCAGGGCACTGACACCTACAGTGTATTTACAATGATTACTTTTGATTGAACCAATGCATGCGAACTCCTAAGAGTGTGTGTGTGTGTGTGTGTGTGTGTGTGTGTGTGTGTGTGAGAGAGAGAGAGAGAGAGAGAGAGAGAGAGAGAGAGAGAGAGAGAGAGTGGGGGGGGTAGGTTTAAAATCTGGATGACTGCCTCACTGTAGTCTCTATAGAAGTCCTGTGATCTCTTCTCCTCTCTACAGAACAACTTTTGCTGGTGAGATATTACACACACCATGGACATAATTACACAGAGTAAATGATTCTAAGAAGTCTACTGTCTGTCCTAGCAGTGAATTGTGAACGCATACTTGAAACATTTCTGTGGCAAGGATGATGCCCTCGCTTCACTGAATACATCCCATAGCTCAGCAGGTGGATGTTGAACCGGCCAGTGTTCAGGGGTGGAAAGACGGGATGCTAGCAATGATTCCTTTTTGTGGTGGCTGCTGCCCTCTCCTGGTGAATCTGAAAGAAGCATTCGTTCGTGCCAGTGTGTTAGCCTGAAGTTTTTACCTTTTCTAGTCAGAAGTGCCTTTTATTAACTCCTTCCCAGCCAAAATCTACCTGAAACAAGCTGGAATAAACATTTTTAGCTTATTATTTTGCAAAAAAGAGTTGTATATGTTGCAGACATGTGATAACAATGTTTTGGAAACAACACCCATGTGGTATTGAAATTGTATTAACCCTTTCTCAGCCATAACCCATTTCTAACAAACAACTTAGAGCACAATCCTAACCAACTTTCCAGCACTGACATAGCTGTGCCAATTGGGCATATGCTACATCCTGCAGTTGTGTGTGTGGGGTAGTAACTGAGGCTTCTTCAAGGTATGCAAATGTTTGTTCCCTTGCCTCAAGCTGCATTGCCCTTATCCCAGTGCTGGAAAATAGGTTAGGATTGTGCCCTTTAGAACTGGCCCGCAGATATCCATTGCAGTAACTGCAAGTCACCAAGTCACAAAACTCCCCCAAAATTCATGTTCCACTTAGTATCCATTCGGTCTATAAATAACTTTCTAGAAAAAAAAGAACCAGAATGCTCACTTCCGAGCTGGGCACAACAACTAAAATCATTTGTCCCCTTTGGTATGATTGGGAATGATCATTTAATGATAAAGCAAGCTGAAGAACTCCCCCAAATTCTATGTTCCTTATAAAGTACGTTCTAGCCCATGAAAGCTTACAGCACTGATACCACAACATCATTTATTTATTTAAAACATTTGTACTCCACCTATCCAGAAGCCCAAGGAGGCTTTATCAAACGTGTGCTGCATCAGACGCCCATCTCCACAGCTACCCCACAGGCATGTAACAATATGTGCTCACTTAGTGCTGTTATCTCACAATCTTTCCATTCGTTATTGGAAATAATTCATGCTAAACTTTATCAGCCGTAATTCATGATTACCCCCTTACAGCACCTGCATGCAAGCTCAGTACGCTTTATGAATCACTGTTTCATTTCTGTCTGAAAGAAAGAACTCTGTAAATTTGGAAAAGTCTCAACTTTTATCTCATTTGCTGAAAAATATTAAAAGTCCCAATAACTGCTATTGCATTCTAACAGGACTATTCCAAGTCTAAAATACTGTTCTCGAGTGAATCTCAGTTCTAACTGAACCTGCAGTAATTCATTCCTTTCCGGCTTTTACCGCGTCTCTTGGTAGAGTGGAAATCGCGCTACAACACGGGGAGGAGAAGCTTTCCTGGGGCTTCACAAATTCACACGTCCCCCGGAAAGGATGGATTTTACGGTGTTACGGTGCACATCAGTACACACAACGATCGTCATAATTTTTAATGTCTTCTCCGCAGAAACGTGGCTAAGAACCACGCGCTCAGCCGCAGATGCTACCCGAGCCGTAATTCGTGATGCACTCTCAGACTAGCGCAAGAACATAGAGATAGAATTCACTAGAGACGGCATGCCTGTTGATTTAATAGGAGCCCAGTGAAGCCACCTCGAGTAGACAAAAATGGCTGACTCAGATCATCGCCGTGAAGGAGGATACTCAAAACAATCCTGATTCCAAGCATTTCAGATTGCTTTGCTCGTACTGTTTAGGACTGAATAAAAATAAAAACTTACGAAAATAAGTTAAATAGAAGGTGGCGCGCGCCAGACGCACGGACTTCAAAATGTGAATGCGCACATGCGTTCCTCACAGAGGGGGGAGGGGCGGGGAATAGAAACATTATTTGTAACCTTATTACCCGTATGCAGAACACGCAGGCATGATTAAAAAGGTTGATATTAACGTTTACACTTGCAGGGAGATTTTTATTTGTGAATTCGCGGCAATCCTCCCTCACGGCGATGATCTGAGTCAGCCATTCTTGTCTACTCGAGGTGGCTTCAAGATAATGACGTCATGCCATCTCTAGTGAATTCTATCTCTATGCGCAAGAAGCCTTAAAAAGCGGGGACCGGAAGTGATCCCGGGAAAGTAGGAGCGACGTGCAGCAGCGGCTTCTGCCGGCCTAAGGTAGGCAGTGGGGAAGTTGTGTGGTGAGGGTTAGAGTGGAGTTGGAGCTGTAGTGGAATAAGTAAGTAAATTTGGGGTGCCTCTTGAATGGAGTGTTGGTAATTGGGAGACATTGAAAACGGTGTCAGGAAAAATATGACCAATTGGAGGCAGCTGCAGTGTAGAGTTGATAACATGGCACTGAGGATTTGGGGGCTTTTGAGCTGAGCGAGGGCGATTATGTTTTAATTCTTTGTCATCGTGCACTGCAGGTTCCTATGATCTCCGTTTTGCTGTGTCGTCGTCTTCTCCGGTCAGCCTGTACTGAGAGCTGCCACAACAAAAAGGTTACTCTAAAAGGAGTTTTCTAAAAAGCGGTGTGAAACCATCTGCATGCTATATATCTGCTAAACTACAACTGCAATATTTCAAGAAGATTGTAATGAAAGCAAATAGTATGCTAGTCCAGTCCAGAAGAATGAACTCCAAGTGTCTGATTAGGTTTTCTTCTTTCAAATAAACCGTTAAAACATTGTTTGTATAATCAGTATTTGAAAGAAAAACAACAATGTTTGCAAGCAACACAATTAAGAACAAAGGGGAATTTGAAAACATGATATTATTGTGTAGCTATTTTATCTGCTTTGTGTCACTGGTGGAAGACCAGTAGCTGTTGGGCTATTGCTCGATCTGATATTGAGGTAAAGGTAAAGGTTTTCCCACGACCAAATGGTCTAGTCATGACCGACCGTAGGGGGCGGTGCTCATCTCTGTTCAAAGCCTGTAGAGCCGGCATTTTGTCCGAGGACAAGCTTCCATGGTCATGTGGCCGGCATGACTCTACACCATAGCACACGGAACGCCGTTCCCTTCCCACCAAAGTGGTCCCTATTTATCTACTTGCATTTAGGTGCTTTTGAACTGCTAGGTTGGCAGGAGCTGGAACAAGCAACGGGAGCTCACTCCGTCGCGCAGTCTTGAACTCCCAACCTTCCGGTCAGAAAGCCCAGCAGCAGCGGTTTAACCCGCTGTGCCACTACGTCCCTGATATTGAGGTACTATTAAACTAATAGATCTTGTGGGATACCACAAGGTACCACATTTCCAGGATATAGAACAAATATAAGGGGGGAAAAATCACCCCAGGAATATTTCCCATTTCTTCTGTCAACATTTTTCAGACAGCTGGAAGGATTAGGTACTTTTCTGGGTGGAGGGCTATCTTGTCAATACGCCTTACTGAGGCAGTTGCCTCCAACAGTACAGTAGATTAATGGTGGTGTCAGGCAATTCCCTCTGACCCAACCTCCACCCAGCATCCCAAACTTACCCAATGGCATGCTGCTGCTGCTGCTCATAATATAAAAGAAGAAGAAAGGGGGGAAATGTGGAAGAGTTGGTATGGAGGAATGGTAGGCTAGGACATCTCTCCTTAAAATCCAGGGTGTGGGAAGAGGTGAAGCAGTGGCTTGCTACTGGTACGCTGGCAGGTATGATGCTAGATGGAGGCCTGTTTGAGATAGCTAAGTTTATTGACTTGAATTCTGACAGCCTTGGACCCCAACCAAGCATTTTGAAATTAAGTGTGTGCATGGTTGTTTTTTTAGGATGCCTTTGAAACAACTGTTATTGTGGAGTTTTGTGGAACGTCTCAGGTCCTTTTCCATAACAGGGATTCATGTATTGAATTTATTCTCTTTCATCTTATTGTTTACTTTTAACAGTGTTTATAATAACAATGTTCCATTGTTATTGAATGTTTACATATTTGATCTGCATTTTTTATACAGCAAGCACATAAGAGGAATTACAGATTAGAATAAAAGATTTGCTGAGCAAAAGTCTGTGTTCTGTAGAGGGAGTAAAGAAAAGCAGTGATTTTGCAGAGAGACCTAAGTTCTTTAAGTGTCTAGTTGTAAATTGCTTGATTTTAACCATGCCTTTTTTCTGACCTCAGGCAACAAAATGGCCACAGGAGCAGATGTCCGAGATATATTGGAACTTGGGGGCACAGAGCCTGAAAACATAGGCACTATTAACAAGAAAGACATAATCAATTCTGATAAGGTATAATCTGAGAGTCGTTAAGTGGACTGACTTAGGCTGAATCCTGAGCCCTTTAGCGCAGGTGGTACAAACTTACCCCCTTTACTGGTGTTGCAAAACATGCTGTAAGGCCTGTTCAGGGCGGGCAGTAATAGCTTACTGCCCACACTGGATCTCATGAGGTGGTGATGCAGCGACAGCAACTGGTAAGTGAACCGGCTGCCAGCATTGCAAGAATTCCAGGCAGGGCAGGAGGTGTAACAGGGCAGGGGGAGGGGCAGAGTGGGGATGGGACCTGTGGTGATCCTGACCTCCAACAAATGCCCCCTTCCTCTGGGGAGCTTCTAGTGCCGGATGGATGGATGGATGGATGCAGCGGTAGCTGCATGGCTGCCACAGGTGGTAAGGCAACGAAGGATTGGACTATTAATCCTTAAAGCAATAAGTTTCGCTTTGAGAGTGGGCTGTACGTCACTTCTTTTTTTGTTTGTTTCCATTTGCATCTTCTCACATAAGCTTGGGGATGCATCCTCGAGATATGCTTATCTCGTAATTATTTAGGTGTTGGAGTGTCATCCATGTATATGGGAAGGAACACATAAGATGTGGCAGAAGGAGGCAGAATTGTCCATCACGTGGTAGTTTAATTATGCATCTCTTGCCTTTTCACTGTGCCTTTAACAAGGACTTTCTATTTCAGAAAAAGTCCAAGAAGTCATCGGAGACTCTGACATTTAAGAGACCAGAAGGGATGCACAGGGAGGTTTATGCGTTGCTTTACTCTGATAAAAAGTAAGAGCTTTTATTTCAATTTATGTCTTGAATAGTTTGTGCCTTCTTTTTACCAGTCTCTCATCTTTCTAGGCTTTATATATGTTGAGATTTTGATAAATCAGTGCTTGGGTTGTTACTGCTTGCTATTTTCAGGGCCATTCCTTTGGTCCCTTCCTATGAGGGTCAATTTGGGGCTGTAATTAATATAATATCCTGACCTAAACATTGTGCTTGACTTGCCCTGTTCCTAAGAAAAAGCAGGACTGTAAGACACAATCAACTGGCTTGGATATGGTGAGGTTTGGCGAATGGCGTAATAGTATTTGCAGTCAATTTCAATGCACTGTTGGTCATCTGTCACAGAATACTCTTGAAGGAATTCATTTGAGTGTTAAGCCCAGTAGTAAGATTGCAGACTTTTCAAAACAAACAGTGAGTATTATTAAAGATATGACAGGCTCTGACTTTCCAGTGAATCCTTCCAGTGAACTGTTAGGTATTTGAATGAGGTGGTTATAAACAAGATCCGGTAATAACTTCCTTATTACTGCAAGAATTGAACAGGAGCCCAAATGGAAATCAGATAATGTCTCCAGTGATTATTGGTTTAGAAGAATATGGAATACTTTGTTATCTATGAAATTGGCACAACTAGATAGATATAAGGAAAGGAGAAATTTGAATGAAATTTATTTTGAAATAAATGGTTACTATTTCTAAGTTATTGGGTAATAGACTCAGTGTGTTCAGTAAGAAAGGTTTTACTTTATCAATAGGGTTGCACAAGAGTAATCCTGTATTGTAAATTGAACTATGTGTATCGGTCTTGCAACATTTGCATTTTAAAATGGAAAATGAAAAGTGTTAGGCCATAAGGCAAGCTCTTACATGAATTTTTCTAGAAAAATCTGCAAATATTGGAAATCTGCAAATATTTTTCAACAAATTCCACATGTGTGTTGCTTTCTAGCACAAACATGCCAGACCAGAGGTTCTCAAACACCCCCCCACCACTGCAACCCGTTTGTTCTATGGCAGAGGGCACCATGACCCACCTTCTTCTCCAGCGTGAGGCCTCAGAAGGCCTCTGGAATCAACTGGAAGTCACTTACATGAACCTGGAAGTGACTTTCCAGCTGCTTGTGGAGGCCTGGTGCGGCCTCCAATTGTGCCCAGAAAGCTCTAATTTGGAGCCAAGCGGACACAAGGCCAGGTGGGAGAGCCCAACCCAGGAGCCAACAGACATCAGGTTGCAACTCACTGTTTGAGAAACCCTGTGCTAGACTGTTTCATAAGTGCACTGTGTGGTGTAAAGATGGCTTGTACTTTATAAGGCATTTCAGTGATGGAAGGCATCAGTGACGCCTTCTTGCTTCCAGATCCTTGGCGGTGGTTTAATCTTAGGGTACGGATGCGGAACTCTTACAAAATGGATCTATTCAGACTTAACTATAACTGTGGTTTGGTGCTGGAGAACAATTATTTGTTTGTGACATCCCTCCCCCCCCCGCCTGCGCACACACACACACACACACACACACACACACACACAGATTCAGCACATTTATTTTTCTTTAGCACAAAACATAGTTTGCTTTGAAATCAAATTTACTTGTCTGTTCCCTCTGGAGGAGGATTGCAAGTCATAGTTGGGTATTTAATGCCAAGCCATTTTTAGTGTTACACATGACAAAATATCACATATAATATGTCTTGCTGGCCGTTTGTGGCTGTTCGGACTCACTGGGCTGAGTTCACATGCCAGATTAGTAAATGCTGACCATCTTTGCTCTGTGGAGATTTGGACTGTGCATTGAGTGCTCAAGCTTGAGTTGGCCTTTGGTTTTGGATTTTCCTTAGACTGTGTAATGGATAATTGCTAAGTGAAATGAGCCTCCTGTCAACTATAAGTTTATCTTGTCTCTATCTCAGAGATGCACCTCCTCTGCTACCAAGTGACACAACACAGGGCTACCGCACTGTCAAGGCAAAGCTGGGCTCCAAGAAAGTGCGACCTTGGAAGTGGATGCCATTTACCAACCCTGCTAGGAAGGATGGCGCTATGTTCTACCACTGGAGGAGGGCAGCAGAAGAGGGCAAGGATTACCCCTTTGCCAGATTCAACAAAGTATGGACACTTGAGAAAGGCTTATAGTGTATGTGTGGAGTGGGAGTTGCTGGATGAACTAGCATCACAATATATAACAGGATCATTCCCAAATGCCCTTTTTCTATTAATTGTGGTATTCATAACTAATTCTAATATCAATTTTGATGTTATAGAACTGATTTGGAGCCAGAGGAAGTTTATATTTGAGCATACTCTAAATCCGTGAAGGCTATGGGGTATGCACACACATTTAGTGCACATACATCTTTAGTGCTGTTGTCATATATTGCCTTGCTTTGAAAGCTGTCTGAGAAATCTAGGTAGACAGCTCAAAGCAACTTGTTAACGTCATTATTCATGAAGGCTGGTGACTAGGAGGTAACCAAATCTGCATGCTCCATTCTGGACACTCGTAAGACTTGTGTGAGAGGCAGAGTTGTGCCAGGAGGGCTGTAAATACACCATATGATGTGACAAGTTAAATCTGAGATTCTTTCCCATAGCTTTGATTACCCCAGAGTGGCTTTGAGCTGCATCAGAATCACTGATGAGCAAGATACACGAGTGCTTTGCCCTTCCGGTGTAGCATCTGGAGAGGTGTTTGTATGGGGTAGATGCATGATCTTTGGATATGCATACAGCTTGTACATCAAATCCACAAGATATCTTTGGATTATTAAGTGTAAAAAAGCAAGAGTGCAAGACACTTGAGCAACTATCTTGCAGGGTGTTTGTGAATGTCCAAATCTCCTCTATACAATTCATTCTGTACAATTCATTGAGAGATAGCAGTGAACTAGGGAGACAATTGATGGAGGAAACCTGAAGTTTTCATTACCCTGTTTAATCTTGGATTTGTTCTGCCTCAGAATATTCTTGCTAGAGGGAACAGTAATGCATATTGAAGAGGGTGGCCCGTTGTGTGAGAGGTCTCTCCCAAACCCTTCTTTTCCTACTACAGACTGTGCAAGTTCCTATCTACTCTGAGCAAGAGTATCAGATGTACCTTCATGATGATGCTTGGACCAAAGCTGAAACAGACCACCTCTTTGATTTGTCACGCCGGTTTGACCTTCGCTTTGTGGTCATTCATGACCGCTATGACCACCAGCAGTTCAAAGTGAGTGTCTTGTCTGGGCAGTTTGTTGAATAACTTATTGTAGTAGTTTAAGGTGCCACTTCTTCCTGTTTGACAAAGAGGCAAACGCTGGTCCTATAGAAGAGGTAAATTCTGAATTTAGAGCCATTGGGACTCCTATGTCCCTTTCCTGGTTCTGCCATTTCAAGTTCTTTATGAATTCTTTATGAATAGCACCACCTGCATGGAATAAGAGAAGTTTAAAGACCAAGAGTAAGAGGATTGATAAACCTCTGAAACACCCTGCAATTCTGTAGGTGGACATAGTGATGAGACCCTCCTATTGAGGGCTCAAATGCACTTCAAGACCTGACAAGGTACAACAACTTCTTTCTAGCCTCCTTTGCCTGGTCCTATAAGATCAGACCAACAAGGTTGGAACATTGTTGCTGTATCTTGCACTGTGTGGCCAAAAACTGATAAGGATTGTGGCAGTCATGAAGTGTACACTAAGGTATGTTTACTTACGTGGCTGACACAGTTTGTTGTGCCCTGGCCCACAAGAAGAGACATTAGTTGGACTGGGGAGATGAAGAGTGTTTGTAAAAATGCTGCATTGAAGCAAGGGATGTGGATCAGAGCATTTGGAAGAACAGGCTGCCGTATGCAATATAGAAGCATAACACTTTTCCCTGGCTTCTGATTTATTGAAACATACAACTTGTAAGTTCAAGCTACTCTCATTAAGGACTAGAAACTCTTAAGATAAACATTGAACTACAAGGATTCTAATTAAGTCACTGTGTTCTAACTAAAATGCCGGTAACATTTTGTCTATAACATGCAGGCATTTTTTAAAAATTACATTTATATTCTTTCCTCCAAGCAATCCAAGGTGGTGCACCTGATTCTTTTACCATTTTATAGCAACCGTAAGGTAAGGTAGGCTCAGAAATACTGGCTGGGTTTATTGGATTAGCTAAGCTTAATGACAGAGGGGACATTTGAACCTGTATCTCTCCAGTCCTAGCCAACATTCCAACCATCACATTGTATATTGTTGAGATCAGATTGCAGGATAGGCACTGTATGTAGCTGTGGGGAGCATGCTTTTGGATGCTCATTCTTGTGAAAGATTTTCGTTTCTCAATGGAGGTTGTAATACATTTTCCAAATATTTCTTTGTTCCATTTGTTCCGTTCATACACTGTATATTGGCTCTTTTTCTGTCAAGTTAAAGTTCCCCTTCATCATTTGTACTATTGTTCTCTCCTTAGAAGCGGTCAGTGGAAGATCTAAAGGAGCGCTACTATTACATCTGTGCCAAACTGGCCAACATTCGTGCTGCCCCAGGCACTGACCTTAAAATACCTGTCTTTGATGCTGGCCATGAACGGCGTCGGAAGGAGCAGTTAGAGAGGCTGTATAATCGGACTCCAGAACAGGTAATGTCGAGGAATGTCAGAACACAGCCTAGCCAGACCCCGGATTACTTTATAATGGATCTCCTAAATCCATTTTCTCAGATTCTGTTTGGGGCTGTTGCTATCTTCAGAAAGAACCATGTTATTTGTGGGGTACATCTGCCATCTCTGAGGACAGTTGATTAAATAATGGACGTGTATGCATTCAGTGATCAGAGTGACTGATGAAATATTAATAGAACACAAATTGTGTTTAAAATATGTTTTATTGGATTCTTGTCTGAAAAGGTCTCTGTGATTAGATGTCTAGTGCTGATGGTGCTTGTCAGTAGCCATCTCTCGATTTCAGACAATGCACTTAGGAAGTTTTTCTTTCCATCAGTATGGGAATCTGTAGTACTTGATGGGCGAAAACTATTGCCTTCTTTAAACACATCAGCATGTCTCCTTTTTGATGATATAATGATCTGTTTTGTAATGCCTTGTTAAGGTATTTGATAGTGAAGTCTGTGGCAGCAGTTGATTGAGCTGGCATGAGGTCATGGATGCTTGCAAGCATTAAGAGTGCTGAGGAACTGACGTTATCAACAAAGTGCAAGGTGAATTGGACTAGGGAGAATGCTCGCAGAATGTCCTAGGGCAGCATTGCTTTTAGCTAATTGCTCAGTCACGATTTGCAACTTCTAATGTTTGTTGGGCAACATATGCGGATGGGAGCTATTGTTGTTGTTGGGTAAGTAGTAGGGGAAGCAATGCTTTAAGTGCTCTTGAAGTGCTGATGGCATTCCTGGCAAATAGCTCCTTCTGGTTGCTGTGTTTTTGGTCCAGAATGTGCCAGGAAACAATGCTGTTGATGTGATGTAGGATCACTTCCTACATCTAGCGGTAAAAACATGGCAACTAGAAGGGGTTGGCTGCTAGAAACATTATCAGTGCTTTCAAGTGCTGTAGGAGTTGTTGCTGCCCATGGAGGCTCAACAACAAAAATATTGAAGAAGAAGCCTTACTGACACCAGTCCCTTAAGCAGAAAAGTAAAAACATTTAAGGTGGAAACATCTTTTGTGAGTTTACTTCCAAAACTGCCCCAGAGACAGGAGGAGCTGTGAGAACAGGGTGGTCTGGCCAGCTCAGTGGGAAGAAGAGCCAAAAGCAGGGACGTAGGAAATTTATTTATTTATTTATTATTAAATTTGTACCCCGCCTTATTGTGCCCGAAGGCACAATGATATGGTACAGGCATGAACCTGAAGAAAGTGGGACTGTGGAGGATCTTGATGTTGGCTAGAGCTAGAGATAGGAGAGATGGTGAATTACTGGCATGAATAGAGTAGGTGGAGCTTTGGAAAGTGAAGGAAGATGAGTCATGGAACCAAAGGTATTTGGTATTGTCATGTGCATACCTCAAGATGGTTCCTGTGCCTCCCAAGAGTTGCATAGAAGAGAAAATTCTACCAGATGTTGCTGCTTTGAGTTCTGTAGTGCTGTTGAGTTCCCTGAGGAAGCAGACGGTTGCCACTAGGTGGCTCCCTTATACTGTGTTACCAGTCATTCTTCCTGATTGTCCTACCATTTTTTTTCATCTGTAGGTGGCAGAAGAGGAATATCTAATCCAGGAGCTGCGGAAAATTGAAGCCAGGAAGAAAGAGAGGGAGAAGCGAACACAAGACTTGCAGAAACTCATTACAGCTGCTGATACAACCACCGAACAAAGACGTGCAGAGCGCAAGGCACCCAAGAAGAAACTGCCGCAGAAGAAGGAGACTGAGAAGCCTGTAAACACCTTCTTCTTGTCCTCTTGCTCTTTGTTATGGCGCTGCCTTGCCATTTTCCCTGCCAGAGTGTGTTTGCCAGCAGTGGCTGGAGAGTGGCTGGCTAGCCCTAGATACAAGTATAGTTTCCTTGTGATATTTTTAGAGCCTGCTATCTCTTGGGGCATGGGAGAACTTCAGTTTTGGTCATATTGTGGCTCGAGAGTGGTTGGGGGTATGCTGGAAGGAATAGAATTGCTGCATTGGGAAGAAGACAAACTATTGTGTAAACTTTCATAGAGTGAGCAGTTCAGGGGTTTGTGAAGACAGAGTCAGGAACCTGCTGTCCTCTGTGTTGTGCAGTATAGCCATGATGAAGATGAAGGGAAATGACAATGAAATTTGAAAGAAGCAAATTTCAGTTTGGTTTTCCAGACTAAAATTTAGGTCTGTTGTCAAACTCCTGCCACAGCATGGAATGGTGGTCAAACTCCCATCTCTTGTCTCCCATCAGTGTCTAGGTGTAATCTAATGGGCAGACTTGTAGGACAATGGAAAATTACTCACTCCAGTGTTAAGCTGGCCTTCTGAAACATTAGAAGAGGATTTCCATAAGTTAATAATGCCATCCCTATCCAGGATTGATGCGCCCATGTTTTTGTGGAAGGCTGCAAATGTTAGGCAGGGCTGGATAACTCAGGAATCAACCAGCCTTGCAGTGCCTGTCTGGCTCTTCCTTTTTCCTGCTTGGGCATATTACTTCGTGTCTTTGGCTATGTGAATTGAAACTACGGTATAACGTTGGGCCAATCTTATCCAGCATTTCAGCACTGAAATCCCTGTGGCAGCAGGGTGTGTGCTGCATCCTGCGGTGGGAGTGGACATCATGGAGGCCTCCTCAAGGTCAGGGGATGTTTGTTCCCTTACCTCATGGCTACATTGCAGCTGCATTTGTGCTAGAAAATTGGATAGGATTGGGCCCTTGCAGATCATGTGGTTTAACATATGTGAAATGTACAGGGTAGGAGCAACAGCGCTGGCCCCCATGCAAAGTCTTTTTCCAGGATAGACTTTTCCTTTCAAAGGACTTTGAGGGCTGAGAAAAAGCCATAAGATATTAGGTTATTAATCTGCTATTATTTTGACCATTTTGTGTGCCCTTTCTTTGGGCAAGGCAGCTTTGCAAGGACCCCAGGTCTGAGGTTTCAGTTTCCCCTGGCTGCAGTGCCTTGCCAGCCAGATTGCTCTGTGCCACCAGGATATGGACTCAAATAGCCGCTCGAGGCAGTTTGGCTGCCTCCCCCGGCATTGCCTGGGGGCGCTTGTGTCTGCATGCAGGTAAGCACCTCGGGGCTCCTGAAGGCAGCTTCTGTTGTTGCACTAGTGCCGTTTCAACCATGACAGAGTCCATTAGGAGTCAATTACCAACTGTAGCAGGGAAACGTTTTTTTAAAAAATTGCATTTTAACTAAGAATTTGAATCGAGGGCTGTATCAGCATCATCTCAACAAAGGGAAGTCATTTACCAAAGAGTCAATTGAGGTTGAAGCATTTACAGCTCACGCTGGTGTGTGAGGGATAGCAACCTGTTTAATTGCTCTGATGTGAGATGGAGACAGAATAGCTCTTGTGTGGGAGGGAGTTAGTCCGTCCCTGAATTAGGTGCAGAGCTGTTAAGAGAAGGCGATGGGAGCATGCCCCAGCCCCCCTGAAATTCTCTCGAACTGAATGAAATAGATTATTTTATAGGTTTATTGCAGTACACCCTGCTGTTGCTCTGTGACAAAATCCCCAGCTACAGGCCCCAGCAACCATTGCTACTGATCCACTAGTTATAGTGTTGACTGTATCCCCATACTCCTCATAGTAGCCCACCCTTCTCGATTTGGCCATAGGTCATACTAGGTACTAGGCTTGGTTTATTAATTGGAGCTTGTATTTCAGGTTCTTTATGCTGTCTCCTGCTATATTTCAGGCTAAAGAGTCTGTACAACATATTTTGACTCATTGGTATAAACCCAAGAATTAGCATTTTAACTGCTCTCCATTGTCCTGAGGAGGAGACAGTAACTTTAGAATTTATAAAGGGCTGCCTGGGGAGAGAGTGAAGCTTTCTTTTGTTTGCAGCTCTGGAAAATCATGCTGCAATCCTATGCATGCTTACCTGGATGTAAGCCCTACTGAACATAGTGGGACTTCTGAGTAGACATGCATAGGATTGCACTGTTAGACTGGCTATCTCCAGCAGGATAAGGCTTGGCCAAGCACAAGTAAGAGGGCTTGGTGCTTGTTGGCCAAAATTCATGCTGGTGAATAAGCTCATCAGCCCATGGAAATGAGACCATATCTTCCTCTTTGTGTTGTCAAGAATGGTGGGAAGAATTGGGTTGCAGAAAAAGGATCACCGTAGGTGGGGTGTGAGTATATACTGATTTCCATGCCAATGAACATTCAACGTTGTATGATCAGAAAATTCAATCTACAAATCCCCTAACTTGCATTGTACTGTTAAGATAATTTTGCAGGTTTGGCAGAGGCTAAGTGGCTCATTAAGAAAGGATGAAGGTTGGGGAAATGTGTAAGGCATAGGTGTCCCTTCCCAGAAGTCTCTTCATATTTCCAGTCTTTAGCACACTGTCTAAATAATTGCAAGTATTGCAATTATTTAATTATCTACTACAGTGTTGTTTTTTCATAGGAACTGGCATTATCACAGTTTGCAGATATTAGAAGAATGATTATTAGTGCTTCAACTAATAACATTAGAGTTTGGAGGGTAATCTCTACTTTTAAAGATCGATACAAAATATCTATGCGAAGTCTTCTACGCAAGAGACTAGTTGCATTTGTCTTCCTGTGCAGAAATAGTTGTGACATCTTTTTCAGCCTCCTCTGCACATATGCCAGGCATCTAGGACTCAGGGTGAGGATCTTCAAGAGAGCTTATCTTTCTGGGTTTCTTTCTTTCTTTCTCTGCTGAGGTTCTACACATACTCTTTTTAAAGTTATAGCATAATTGTCCAAGAATTTATAGTACTGAAACGTTTGTGAATCTGCAGTGTTTAAACAGCAGATAAATTATATACTTCGTTTGTAATGGGGAAATATTTGGCTAGAAGGGAAAGACATTATTTCTGGTGAAAAATGCAAGTGACTATGAGATGGGTAGATTTCCTCTCAGCATGAAGTGCAAGCAGGGGGCAAATTAGTAGAACAAGAACAGTCAGGCCATTAAGTACAAATGGCTACAGAAGTTAAATAGTTAATGGAGGAATAATTTTAAGGGTAGATTCTGGCATAGTCGCTTGTAGGTGCAAGTGTATTGACTGTCAGGGAAACTGTGAAATAGGCAATCATGGCAGAAGGGGAACTCAAAATCTTGTGGCATCTGAGATTCTCAGGATTGTGTAAAGTTAGTTTTGCATTACAAAGTTAAACTGCATGTTACATGTGCATAGTTAAGGCTATGCAGGGCTTTTCCAACATGATCCTGTTCCTACCTACCTGGCAGTAAGTCCTGTTGAATTCAACAGAACTTATTTCTGAATAGACATGTTTAGGATAGTGCTGTCAAAATTAATATGGAGAAGGATGCTGCTAGGGTAGTATAATCCTTCAGAACTTGATTTGCATGCTATGCCTGTACTTCATCTTGTCCAGTACCTGCTCTTGGTATTGACATGTTTTAAACATTTCCAAGGAAGCTTGCACAAGCGCAGGGCATGATTTCTAATTCATGCTGACTGCTCCCAGTTGTAAGGTGCGTTTTGGCATGGAGCTGAGCAGCCTGATATCTTGGTGCTTAACTATTAGTGTCCCTACCTTCCATTTTTAGAATCCTTCTTTATGTTAGGCATGGCTTACAGTTGTGCCTTGTGGCTGATAGGAGACCTATGCATTTTCTGTAGTGTACACTCTCACTTTCACCTGTCCAGGGTCAGTTAAAGGCTTCCCCCCCCTTTTTCATTGTTTTCCATTTTTCACCTTTTCCATGTATAAACAATTAGGTTTATGATGTGTCAGGCAGGCAGCCAGCAGCAGTTCCTTCTGCTTCATCCCATATGGGATAATCCTGCACTGACAAGTCTGATACTGGGGTACTGTGCACAGGAACATGGGAGTAAGCCGTGCTGCTCTCTCTTAGGCTTTCTCTTGAGTAAATATACACAGGGTCTACCTGCATAAGCTCTAATTGTGTTGACCTTTCTTAGGAAAGGTGCTTCATGCACTGGGTCATTTTTATTCTTCTGTATTGTACTTTTTTTAAGCTTTTTAAGGCAGAGTGACCAGAACCTGTGGTGGCAATAGCCAAATAAAGTATTGGTGTAGTTGTGGCTTTTAGTATACATCACTTTGTGACTAATATAAATTTCTTCTATCTGTTCCCCCAGTGTTAATGAGGCCCTTCAGTAATACTTCAAGATGAGCTTCAGATGTAGTTTGAACAGACCTTGTGTTGTCTGCATGAAAGGCTTTGTATTAGCAGAGATGGTTGATGTGTACATGAGCCAAAGCTACTTTTGTGCAGTTTGAACAGCATTTGAACTGTTGCATTAGTATTGGTGCAATGCTTAAAATCCATCATTTGCCTCAACCCTGCTTATCAGGCCTATGCCGTTGTGCTAAAAGGGGGCTTCTGTTTGTCATCTTACTTCAGAGATGATGCTGTGTCAGGAAGTGGGCTTCTCTTTTTGAGGTTGTCTTTATGCTGCCTCTTGCATTTCCTTTACCAACATATACTGTCTCTATGTCTTTTAGGCTGTACCTGAGACTGCTGGCATCAAGTTTCCGGACTTTAAGTCTGCAGGAGTCACACTGCGGAGTCAGAGGGTAAGTCATAGACCTTGGAGGCCTGTGTGGATAAGTTTTGCCTTTCACTTCCTGTCCTTTTCTTTTTCAAGCTGTTGAGGTTGAAGATGTGCAGGGAATCAATCTGGGTTATAATAGTAAAATGGGATCTAGCTTGTCTCTGGAATAGTAGTCATGCATTTGCTCTAGAGCAGGGGTTCTTAACCTTTTTTATTACAAACCCCCAATGGATTGCCCAATATGTCACCATCCTTCCGTCACCAGACTGTCAAAATCATGATAATCACCAATCATATTAGGTACCAGTGTGACTTCAAAAGATGTCAGTCACTTGGTTTTCTTTTACATATGGATCCAGGAGCAGAATGCCTCAGTCCATATGGTAATAGTTAATAATGTAATCTAACAGTTTTGAAAAAAATTGTTCAGATATTGAGTCCCATACCCCCATTTTTTCCCCAATACTTCCAAGGGGTATGCATACCCTCAGTTTAGAATCCATTTTCTAGAGGCCCACTAGAGCTACCAGTTATTCATTCCTGGATCTGCTTCTTTGCTTTTACACTTCCTTTCATCTGAGGCCAACTACCATGTTTGCACTCAAGATGATATGCCCCAGCCGAGTGTATACCTAGGGGAACAAATCTTTGAAGTGCATTGGGAAGCGGATCATAAGGCACCTCTGCTGAGTAGGACCTGATTAGCAGAGCTATGATATCCATAAGTAGTTGAATGGCTTAAAAAAATGTGATCACAGTTCATAGGCTCTGGTCTTAATTTTATGATGTATCATAGCACACGAATACGATTCTTGGGGCAAACAAGTGGTTGAAACCTCGAGCATGCCTGGCTGTCCCTTTTGACTCTCTTGCTTTTTCTCAGAGGGCATTTTACTGTTACAGTGCTCATGGGACTTTTCCTTTTACTGAGAGCACAAGCCTATGCACGTCTACTCAGGAGTAAGTCCCACTGTGTCCAATGTGGCTTACTCCCAGGAAAGTGAGTATAGGATTTCAGCCTGAATTATCTTTCTAGGCAGATGTGGCTTAGGGAACACTTGGGATGTGAGGGGAAGAACCTGACACAGGGTGTCCCAGTTGCCATAGTGGGAGGCACCCAGTTACTGGGACTCTGGAACAGAGGGCCCAGCTGTGTTAGCAGAGGAAGTGGCGCCCAAGTGGTGCGCAGTGCGGCTTCGCAGCTCTGATGTAAAGGCGGCACGGACACACAGCTTTGCTCAGAGAGGTTTATATTGGAGTAGTCAGTTCCACGCCAAGGTCAAATTCCAGAAAGTCAGTCAGATAGCAGGATGCAGCAAGACAGATCTTGTACACAGCAAATGGCAATACAGTCGGACAGCATTTCCCCCTCCTTCCTCTCAACCCACACTGATAGGGAGCAATGCCCTTCCTTGTATACCTCTTGCGTTTCCCACCACCAATCAGAGCCCTGACTGGCGTGACCGTAGTGAGCATACTATCTGGCACGTCCTCACCTCTCCACAGCTGCTCTCATCACTGCTCAGAGGCCAGCACACAGGTGCAACTAACGGCTGGCCTCATGCCAAGGTTGATGTTCCCAGAGCCAAAAGAGTATCTCGGGTCTGGACTCTTGTACCAGGCCTGACACCCCTCCACTCTTTTCTCTCTGGGGACAGGCCAGATCAATTTTGGCATACGCATTGTCCACGCATTCCTCCTGGCCTCTTACAAGCCTTTACACTTTACAGGAATGGGCACATACTTGGTTGCACATGGAGAGGGTAGTTACAGATTCACACATTCCTCCTGGCACACTACATGCCACTACAATTGCACAGGAATGGTTACACTATTGGTTACGTACAGATACCTTTACATTTCGGGTAGCACTCCAGCATACCCCAAGCCTTTCCTTCACTTCGGGCCATTTTTCCCAGCCTTACTGTTTGGCTTGTTATGGCTATTTGCAGTTGTATCCCACTCCGTTCCACTGGCCTTGCTGTTCACTTCAGGACACATATAGTATTCAGCCTTACTCCTTTGCAGGGCCTTTGCATTCTGAACCAGGAGAAAAGTTAAACCTGGGTGAGTGCGGGCAAACGTTTAGGCACACTGGTGTCTAGATGTATTGATTCCCACTGGTTTGTTTGATGATTCCACTTGAAAGTGTAAAGTGGGATCAGTGTAGACCTGAGTAATTTAAAACAGGTGGTGGGCAACGGTGTCGAACGTTGCCTGTGTGAGGGAGTTACTTAACCGTTTAAATCTCCCAGAAGTGTGGTGGTCTCTTTTTGGGCTGCCAGCTATTTAACCAGGAAGTTATTTAACTTCCATGTGCCTGGGTTGTATTTTGGCCCAGGCGGTGTGCGCATTTGTTGCACACGGACGGGAGGCCTGTGAGTTCACGGCTCCCAGGGCTGACCGGTTTCTGTCAGCCGGTGAGGCAGTGAAACCCTGAGGAAGGAGGAGCTGCTGGGAAGTAAGAAAGCTTCCAAGTGCCTGGTGGAGTCTAAGCTGGGCAGTGTGCGTAGGTCTTGCACACGTGTAAGGGAGGAGCACACAATTTGCATCTCCCTGGGGCTGTCTGCTGGCCCGTGATGAGGTAGGAGTGAGGCGGAAAATGCCTCAAGCCTCAAAGCAATGCCCATATCCTCACAGAGAGGCGAGAGGGAGTCTCGCGGCACTTATGCGCTTCTGCCCTCGCCTGCCACAGTACAGGGCTGGCTTTGGTGTTCCGCTTCCCAGCACAGGCTGGCACGGGAGGATTTCCTCCTGCACCTCCAGAAGTGGCTGTATTGGAGGTACACGCAGCCCCCATACACGGTTCGGGGCTCCCCAGTACTGCGCTGCACTATCTCCCAGGCACTGAGACCGGGAGATTACTACCTCCGCTGGCCACAGGGCCAGCGTTGCCTCCCGCTGGCTCGGAACTCGAGCCTCGCGCTCCTTCCCTGGCATGGATAGACCCGCTGTCTGCCACATGGACGGCACTCCCCTCTCGCCTTTTCCACGTCCCTCCTCCGCAAGTGGGGACACGCATTTGGGAGATGTAACATTTGGGGCCTCTGTAAGGGTTAATGGTTTTATCTACACTGCTGGCACTTGCAAAGCTGGGAAGCTTAACCAATATTTGTGTGGCATTTCAAGAGCGGCTCCAAGAGTTGGCTTGGATCTAAGAATCCTGGCTGTACTGGGGCACTATTTCTGCCAATATGCTCTCTTGTGCCAGCCCCTCCCCTATCTCTATTCCTGATTGACAAGGTTGGCGATGGTGTGCAGTGTGACATACGCAAAGGTGAGTAGACACGGAAGCCCTGGGGAGCAATCAGGAGAGGATTTGTTAACTGCCTGGATTAAGTCCTCTTTCTGAACAGCTTGTTCAGATTCTCTTTTGCAGTTTGTTGCAATAGAGAAGCCAGGGGCGGCTTCGTAGCTAAGATCAACATGATGCTTTCTGCTTAATAATGAGGAGGAACTCTTGCTTGATTATCTGAAAGTACCCAGTAACCAAAAGCCCCCCCCCCACCCTTTGGGTTAAGGATGATTTTAAAAAGTGACAGATTTGTTTAGTCTAAAATGGGGGGGCACCTTTTAAATGCGTTCTGTAAATAATGTAATAAAATGCACACCACATAGCAAAGTACTCCACTGCTAAGATGAGTGCACTCCTTGTGTAAACTGTGGATATTGTGATTCAGTGAACTTGTCATCACACAAAAACCCTCAAAAGTGTCCTAACAATGTCTCATATTTTCTTTCTAAGTCGTCATGGTTTTTTTAACGGAATAATGCAAGCTTCTCAAACATTCAGCATGACCCATACGTAGTGGGCCGTCCAATCCTAATCAGCGCTGGTGCAGTGGGGCCAGTGGGCTGTGCTGGATCCTGTGCTGAACTGAGCAGGGTGAAGTCTCCTCAAGGTAGCAGGACATTTGTCTACGGCAGGGGTCTCCAAACCCCCACTCGAGGGCCAAATCTGGCCCTCCAGAAGGTTTTATCTGGCCCTTGGCAGCGGGGGGGGGGGGCGTAAATACAGTGCACCCTTTGCATCTGCTGGGATTCTGCTCCAGAGCCCCCATGAATACCGGGATAACCTTTTAAATGCCCTTACATATGATGCTGCCCTCGTGCCAAAACGTTAGGAGTCTATGAGGTAATGCGGCTACTCGGACAAGCTGGATCAGGATTTGAGGCCTGGAGAGAGGGATTGCCTATGGCATGTGCAAGTGCTGCTAATTCTGCCATCCTCGTTGGACCCACCCTGCACATTCCCTGCTTCCTCCCCTGCCCATTACACCCTTCCCTCTCTCTCCCCCTGCTCCTTTGCTGCTTGGTCCAGCTCTAACCTGCTCTGGAATGTGTTCCTTCTTGCACTGGTACTGGCGGGATGGCACAGGCCTTCCCACTAGCGCCCCCTATTTTCTGTGTTGTCACCACATGCTTTACAGCACATTTTGCAACAGCATGCACCAGAGCAGCGCCAGCATAGGATTGTGCTGTTAGAAGATCTGAAGGGGGAAAGAATAGCCACTAGCTGAACTCAGCAAATGGGTCTTCTTCTGTAAGTGCTTGAGAAAAATAGTTAGAAACCACTACAGATCAATGCCTGACTGGAAATTATTAGCTGTCTTTCAATGCCAATGGAAGCTAAAGACCATATCCTGACCACTGCTTCTGATTTGTTCCTGATACAGCTCGGTCTTTCATGGCATCTTTGCTTCCTTTCTCTTGGGAAAAATGCAACATGGTGGCCATCTTGAGAATGGCAGACTCCAAGATCTTGTGTGTCACGTTCACTGAATGGCTCATAACCTTGTTTTGCAGAAACTATTAAAAACCATTACTTGTGTTTATGTAGCCCTTCCTGCTGCCAGTTCAGACTGGAAGGAAGAAAATGTTTACTATGTTTTGTGTTTGGATTTCCCTGATATTGTACTATTGTAAAATATTTATCCCCTCTATGCTAATGCACATTTTGTTAGGAAATTTTGTGGAAGTGTCCATTTGCTGTGTCGTTCCTCTAAGTAAACTGAATGTAGGTGCAGGATTGCTGTTCTGATTTGGGGCTCTTGCTCTAGGTCTGTAGGATGAGACAAGAAGGCTGCATTCCAGTCTGCTAAGTCGTTGATAATGAGACAGAAACACCAGGATGAACACAAGTTCTTAGCAACCTCAGAGCCTCGGAGCGCAATGGGGGATGCTGTGGCGCAATTGTTTAGTTCACAGCTGGACATCTTCCACCAAGAAAGGCTTCCAGCCGGCAGTTTTACTTGTTACCTGCTAACTAGGATCTTGTAGACAAATTGGTGGTCAGACCAATTAAAAAGAAATGGGGGGAGCAGGAGCTTTCATTCCCATTGATTCACACATCCACCCTCACTGGCTTTTAAATATTTACTAGCCAACTGAGCACTTTTTTAGCACTGATTAATGAGGTACAATCCACTGTCGTGCTTGCTTTCTTGGCGCACGGGGGTGGGGGTGGTGGCTAGGCTTGTACTGTGCATTCAAGACAAATGAGTCCTTTGGTCAAAGCTTGGCACAAGGGAGGAGATGCGTGTGTGTAAAATGTATGTCCTCAATATTTGATTTGTCCTGCTATGAGATGGCTGTGCTGCCTGTTTACTCTTCACCAGAGGCCCTTGGCCATGTGCCTTCCCTCTGACATTAATGCAAAGCCAGACCTCATCAGCTGCTAACGGGGGAAACATCTGTCTTTCCGCACTTGATCAATACTGTCCCTTCGGAGACTGAGTCTTGAAAGCAGTTACATAAAATACCAGTAATATTTATTTGGATTTGATAAATTTAATTACTTGGAACAATTAATAATTTATCTCTTTAGTATTGACTGAGCTGCAAGGCATTGGTGAGATAAGCTGATGGTAATCAGCGCCTCCTTATTAGCTGGAAATTGTATGTTGTACGTCCGATGGTTAAAAAGATGAAGTGTTCTTGTTTCTTTTACTGACACTTTCATGGAGCGATTGCGTGCAGAGCCAGACTCCACTGCACAAATGTGTGAGGTAATAGCTAAAGACACAGAGCACGTGGCACGATGTGTGGGTGGGGAAGGGTGTGTGATTTAAGTGTTGTCATTGTTTTTCTTGCACCAAGTGTTGCAGAAATCCAGCTCAGAGGTGGTGTTTTGGCATCTCATCAGTATGTCCAGTACTGTGGTAGTCCTCAAGTCTTGCTAATGGCAGACCTGCCATTGGGATTTTGTCTCTGTGGGGTTGGCATGTCGGACCAGCACTATGGCACTTCGTGTCCATCATCTGGGGCATAGCACA
Organism: Lerista edwardsae; assembly: GCA_029204185.1. NCBI lineage: Eukaryota > Metazoa > Chordata > Lepidosauria > Squamata > Scincidae > Lerista > Lerista edwardsae. Next base: position 4,248,681 of record JAJKFI010000055.1, read on the forward strand.
CAAAGTTCCATTTCAGCAGGGGTTTACCTGTTCCCCTCAGTGTTGATTACCCCACACATGCAAAGGGATGCACAGATAGCGCTTCCTTACTAATAGAGCGAATGAGGAAGCCCTGGCGTATGCAAACCTTGTGTGCGCACCAGAGCTCTGCAGAACTTTTGTCACAAGGTTTATAGTTAGAAACTGATCCAGTACACTTTAAAGATGTGCATTGTTGCAACATGAGGTCTCATGATCTTAAATGCATGAAGTGGACAAAAAGTATTAGAGGGAGACACACGGGTCCAGTGCATGGAAAATGTTTTACAAGCTAAAATTTGAATGTAATACAACACTTCCTGATATTGGCTTGCAAACTATTATCAGGGAAATTTACTATTCTCTGGAGTGAGGAAAGGGGGGGGGCACTCTACACCGACGGGAATGCCCTCACTCCGAAAGACAGGGTCGGATCTAACAGATCTTGACTCCTCCCACGGGGGAGGGCTTCCCGCTCCCAGTTCCGGCCCTGTCTTTCGTGAGGCAAGGTCGTGGTCTTGAGCTCGGCTGAGCTCATCAACAGATCTACTGGTTTTTTCTTCTTTTCCTCCCTTTTTTCTTCCATTTTCCTTCTCTCCCCCTCTGTCTCTTCGCCTTTCCCCCCTACCTGTCTTTCGCCTGAGAGTGTGTTCGGCGGAGCGCGTCGCAGCGAGGTTGGAGCGGCCCGCGTGCTTCTCCCTTCGCTGCGCGCGGAGCCGGGGAGGCGAGCGCTGCGGGGAGGAGCCAAGTGCAGGCTTCCAGGCCGCAGTAGAAGGCCAGGAGGCCTCTCAGCGCCGCGGAAGAGCGGCCGTTGTACAGGGGGCCGTCGCCGCGGCTGCTGACTGCCCCGATCGAAGAGAGAAGAGTGCGGGGGCGAAACAAGCGCGGAGGAGCGGCTGCTTGCGGCCGTCGCTGCGTTTGACTGACAGAAGACGGCGTTCCGTGCGGCTTAGGCCCGGAACGTCTTTTATTTCCCTCTCGTGGCTGACCGGGTGAAGCAGCGTCGTCCACGGAGGTCTGACTGGCCATTCTGAGGTGTTCTGGGCAATCGGTGAGTGAGGGGCGCCTCTGTTGCCCTTGTTTGCAGTCCCTCAGGTTTTTCCCGCCTTTTTTGTGTGCGCTCCGCTAGGCCCAACATGGCGGATCCACAGGACGAACAGGGGGCGGTTTCCTCTCAAAAGACTGGGGGGGAGCAGGCCCCGCAGCAGGAAGAGAGTACCCCTGCCCCTCAGCAGCTGTCCCAGGCATCCCTTACCCAAATGGTCCGGGCAGCTATGAGGGAGGTGATTAAGGAGCAGGGTTTGGGGCCAGCCCAGGCGCCTCCGAGGCAGGCCAGAGGGGGACGTGCCAAGCGCCAGAAGCGCCACAGATCCTCTAGCCGTGATGACCTGTCAGACACGGCTGAGTTCTCCTCTGAAGCAAATCTAGCCATCGCTAAGCGTAAAAAGCGGGGTAAGCAGAGGGCGCCCAAGGTTCGCTCTGCGAAGCGTTCCCATAGGAGAAAACACAGGAGGAGCTGACCAATCCGACTATTCTAGCTCTGACCGGGAGGAGGGCGAGCTGTCGGGAGAGGGGGAGGATGGGGATGAGGCACCACACAGGGACCGCCTTTTCCCGCCTGAATATTTCGCCAGAATGCTATCCAAGGCGTCACGTACAGTTAACCTGGAGAGTGCGTGTGACGAACCAAGGCCTTCTACCTCTCAGAGCCTATTTCCACAGGGCCCTTCTAAACCTTCCACTGTGCCCTTCCCGGCTGCTTTTCAAAGGGTGTTGGAGGATGAGTGGAAATTTCCTACCATCGCCAGACACAATAAAAGGACAATTAACAAGCTGTATTCTCTCCCGGAGCAGGCTATGACTACCCTGCAGGTTCCGTCAGTAGACCCGCCCATCGCGGCACTATCCTCCACAGCAGTCATTCCCTCAGAGGGGGATGGAGGCCCCAGAGATGCGGTGGACAAGCGGGTAGAGGCTGCTCTAAAAAGAGATTTCCTTGCGTCCTCTCATGCCTTTAGGGCCGCCACAGCAAACTCGATCATGGCTAGGGCGGCTTTTCAATGGACCGAAGATCTGGCCCAGTCTGAGTCTGGGCTTTCTTCCACGGCCAAGAGTACGCTCAGAAAAATCGCTTTAGCATCAGCTTTTTCAGCCGACGCCTCGCTAGATACGCTTCAATTTTCAGCAAGGTCCATGGCCGCTAGTGTAGCGGCAAGGCGCAACATCTGGTTGAGAAATTGGGAGGTCGACGCCGGCTCTCAGTCCAGGCTGGCAGCAGTACCCTTCAAGGGTGCAAAACTATTTGGGGAGGCTCTTGATACCTTATTGGTTGAGGATAAGGACAAGCGAAAGGTGCTGCCATCAAGTAAGAAGGAGGCACCCAGACCCAAGTCTCATTCCTTTCGCTCCTTTCGTAACGAGGGGCGGGGCAGAGATCGCCCCAGGTTTCCTTCCAAGTGGAATAAGTCTAGATTCCCAAACAAGCACCGTCCTGCCGGTGGTTCCGGCCCTAAATCCAAGCCCCCTAAGGACCCTAGAGCCTGACGCCAGGCGAGAAGGATCAGCTGTAAATATCGGGGGCCGTCTTTTAGAGTTTGCAGATTTTTGGAACGACATTACTACGGACAGTTGGATTTTGGACACGGTCAAACGGGGGTATTCCCTAGAATTCACCCACAAACCCAGGAGGCGTTTCTGGAGGGTTCCACGCTCCCAGAATGCACTCAAACACCAGGCAAAATTGGCGGCAATACAACACCTGCTGGAAATCAAGGCAATCGAGCCTGTTCCGCCCAGAGAGCGGAGGCAGGGGGTTTATTCCACATTTTTTCTGGTTCCAAAGAAAAATGGAGATACGAGGGCAATTTTGGATTTGAAGTGGCTCAACAGGTTTCTCAGAAGGAAGAAATTCCGGATGGAAACCTGGAGATCCATAGTGGCCATCTTGGAGAAAGGCGATTATTTGGCTTCGATCGACCTTTCGGAGGCTTACCGCCATGTTCCAATCAGGATGCGCCATCGTCGTTATCTCCGTTTTGCTTATGGCAACCAGCATTACCAATTTCTGGCTCTGCCGTTTGGCTTGGCAGCAGCCCCCAAGGTTTTCACAAAATTGGTAGTGGCCCCGGTAGCCCATCTGCGCCAGAGGGACATATTTGTTTTTCCTTATTTAGACGACCTGTTGGGCAAGGCCGAGACGAAGGAAAAGGCGAGGCAACATCTACAGGAAACCATCACCTGTTTGCAGAAAATTGGATTCGTCATCAATTTTGCAAAGAGTGCCCTACAACCTGTCCAACGGTTGGTTCACCTGGGGCTTCTTCTGGACACAGACTCTTTTTCAGTGGCCCTCTCGGAGGAGAGGAGGTCATCCTTGCTGGCCCTGCTTCGCTCAGTGCTCGAACGGCCCAGGACAGATGTCATGACCCTCGCCTCTTTACAAGGCATGATGGTGTCATGCCAGGACATCGTCAACTGGTCCAGGTTTCACATGAGACCCCTGCAGGAGTTCCTCAGACCGTTTCAACACCAGATAGAGACGAGGACATCAGAGATTGTTCGCCTGTCAGAGAAAGTCAAGCTCAGTCTGGGGTGGTGGCTGGAGCCACAGAGACTGTCCCGGGGAGCCAGTCTGACAGTTCCAAACAGGCTAGTTCTAACTACAGATGCGAGTCTCCTCGGATGGGGAGGGCACCTGCAGGAGAAGTTCTGTCAAGGGACATGGAACAAGCAGGAGACATCTCTGAGCATCAATGTCCTCGAGCTGAGAGCAATCCGGCTGGCTTTGCTCTCGTTCCAACCGACGGTGAGAGGTCAACACGTGTTAGTGCGCACAGACAACACCTCAGCAAAGGCTTATGTGAATCGGCAAGGAGGTACGAGGTCTCGTCACCTTCAGGCGGAGGCCTCCACCCTGTTGGTTTGGGCGGAAGTGAACTTAGCTTCTCTTCGTGCGGAGCATTTGGCAGGGACCAGCAACCTGTGTGCAGACTGGCTGAGCAGGAAGGCAATAGTGGAATCCGAGTGGAGTTTAAATCCGGAAGTGTTCCAACTAATTTCCCGGAGGTTCGGGCGACCACTTCTGGATCTCTTCGCGACCCTGGAGAACAGGCAGGTTCCCAGATTTTTCTCCCGACTCAAGACTCCACAAGCCGAGGGCCTGGACGCGTTGACTTCAGAGTGGCCGGAAGGGCTACTATATGCGTTCCCTCCAGTCAAGCTTATCCCGCAAGTGTTACGCAGGATCAAGTACTTCCAGGCAGAAGTGGTCCTAGTAGCTCCGCGCTGGGCCCGCAGACCATGGTTTCCCGAGCTGCTTCGTCTTTCCAGTCAGCCCAGTTGGAGTCTTCCTGCACGCCCCGATCTCCTGCTGCAAGGTCCACTAGTTCACCCCAGACCGGGGATGTTTCAGTTAACAGCTTGGAAGTTGAGCGGCAAGCTCTCCGGGCCTGCGGTTACTCTACAGAAGTTCTAGGCACCTTGCTCGCCTCGCGCAAGGAGTCCACGAAGAAGATATACGAGAGAACCTGGAAAAGATTTTCCTGCTGGTGCAGAAGTAGAAAAATCAGAGAAACAAAACCTAAGATCCGGCACGTCCTGGAGTTCCTGCAGGACGGACTACGAAAAGGCCTGAGCACTAACACCTTGAAAAGGCAAGTGGCAACTTTGGGTAGCATTCTGGGGGCAGGGAAAAGCGTGGCTATTTCGACTCATCCCCATGTGAAGCGCTTCCTTAGGGGAGTGTCTCTACTTAAGCCACCTACTATTCACAGGTACCCTAGTTGGAACTTGAACTGGGTCTTGAATGCTATTACGGGTAAGCCTTTTGAGCCCATGGCCATGGTAGGTCTCAAAGAACTCTCCTTTAAAGCTCTATTCCTGGTGGCCGTCACATCGGCCAGGAGAGTTTCCGAGTTGGGCGCATTATCCATCAACCCACAACTGTGCATATTCCATAAGGACCGAGTGGTCCTTAGGACAGATCCCACCTTTGTCCCCAAAGTCAACTCCATTTTTCATAGGGGCCAGGAGCTGGTTTTGCCAACTTTTTGTCCGGATCCAAAACACCCAAAGGAAAGGGTGTTTCACACTTTGGACGTGCGTAGGGCCTTAAATTTCTACATAGACCGCACAAGGTCCTTTCGTAAGACAGAGTCCCTGTTCGTATCATACACGGGGGCTTCCAAGGGCAAAAGGGCGTCCCCTCAGTCTTTGGCCAGATGGTTGAAGGGGGCGATTTCCATGGCCTATGAGGCCATTGGGAAACCCTCTCCGGGGGGAGTTATGGCCCACTCAGTAAGAGGAGCAGCAGCCTCGGCTGCCTTTGATGGTCAGGGGTCACTGGGTGATATCTGTAGAGCCGCTACCTGGGCATCGGTGCACTCATTTACAAGGCACTACAAAGTGGATGCCTTGGCCTCGGCGGAGGCAAGTTTTGGGAGAAGAGTGCTCCAGAAGGTGGTGAAGGTTTAGGCGTGCTGCCTCGCCTGACCCGCCCCTTCTATACTGCTCGGGTATGTCCCATCGGTGTAGAGTGCCCCCCCCTTTCCTCACTCCAGAGAAAAGTAGGAATTCCTTACCTGGGAATGTCCTATTCTGGGGTGAGGAAAGGGGGGGCACTCGTCCCGCCACAATTCAGGCTCGGCGGGTGCACTGATCGGACATCGGATACCCGGTCCGGGACGGTGGGGATGGGGGTGTACCATTTCCCTCTCGTCTGTTGGTTTTTCTTCCTTCCGTCTGCATAGCCCGTCTGGGCGCTGTTACTGTTGTTGTCAAGTTCTGAGTTCCAGATTTTCATCTTGGCCTTGTTTTTGGCTGAGTTTTTTCCACGGAGTCAATCGGATGGCCAGGACACAGTATGAAGATCAGAGCGTTGGTGGAGGTTTTTCCGGCTCGTCTATCCGAACTGGGAGCGGGAAGCCCTCCCCCGTGGGAGGAGTCAAGATCTGTTAGATCCGACCCTGTCTTTCGGAGTGAGGGCATTCCCGTCGGTGTAGAGTGCCCCCCCTTTCCTCACCCCAGAATAGGACATTCCCAGGTAAGGAATTCCTACTTATTTAGGCAAGAGCCCCTAGGATGATCTTCTGTGCCATCTTTTGCAACTTATGTTCATTTCACTTGGGTGTGCGGAAGAGGCATTCACAGTAGACCATGTATGCTGTCAGTAAGAATTTTGCAGACTGAAATGCTGTATCTCTAGAATGCTGCACAAAGGAGTTATGCTTGGAAAATCAAGAAAGGGTAGACATCTGACTCAGTAAAGGTTTCAAGACAGGACAAAGATTGCATTTTCAACTTTCAGGCTTCCAATCAATTTTTAAAGTCTCCTTTTGTTATTAAGCGAAATAATCCCCTCTTCCTGTTCAGACTACTGGTGAGACTTCCTTGTTACCTGAACTTGACGTTTGCCCATGAGGAGAACTGGGTTCCTCCTTAACCTAAACAGGGTATTTTTAATAGTTGTTTGGTTTGTTTGTTTTAATCAAGCTTCTAGACCCCATTCAAAATTCTTGTGATGCTTTCTTGGCTTTCTTAAGTTCCTGGAGGATCTGGAAAAGCTCTGAGTAAATACTGTCTATGGCATACGTACTCTTGAATTGCAAACATTAAGCAAGGTTTCCAGTTCACTGCATTTGTGCAGCAAATTGTGTAACTTGGCTTCCGTTGTAGAGTTCTATGTCAGATTCCTGAGCATCTGGTTTTATTATAAAAATAAAATTCATTGCTAGTTCGTGTCATGACTTCAAGGTCAGTCCGAAGTGCCCTCTGAAGTACCGGATCCCAATTCTGCACTTCTTGCAAATGTGAGAGTACGTAGAGAGATGTTCCCAGTGGCAGTTCCTCTACTCTCTCTCCTAACTCAGAAATGGGATGCAGAGATGGGGTGTCATCCTTGCACTTGTGCTGGGCTTTGGGGGCACTTGGAGCCACCTCAAAAGTTAAGTGTGACATCAGATGAAAGTTCTGGAGGGAGAAAGTCTTTTACACAGTTTAAGGGATGACAAGGGCAGCCAACATGTGTAAGGTCCAATAACATGTGTGTTCCCCACTCAGGAAGCTTTGAGGACAGAACAATTATAAATCATGAAAAATAAAAAGTGCATTTTCAGCCTTGGAGTAGCATAGATAAGAAGTGAAAGCAGAGCTTGCAGCAGCTGGAGGAATCTTGATGAGAAGTTTCTGGGATGACTGTTCAACCCTTCTACTTGCCAGAAAACCTCTTCTCTTTTTCTTGTTGTACCATTTTGTCGGTAGAATGTATTGCGGATGATGCTGGACACACCTTACATGAACGTAAGCATAATCCAGAAGAATTTAAAGCCTCAGCTGTACGCTTCAGAGCAATGGCTTTCAGCTGGACTTAATTTCCTTGAAGCCTGTTCCTTAAGGTCTGCAGAATGTTGAAGTAGAGCCATGATATCGCGTAGCACGAGGCTAGTGCGGACAGGCACAAACCTGCCTGCTCTACAGGGCCAAGGAGTAACTTCCGGGATTACTTTGCCAAAGAATTTGTTTCCAGCAAGAGTCAACAGTGCTGTGCGTTACATCTAGTAAAATGCAGCTGTGAATGAAGGAATTTCCTTAAAAGTCAGTTGCCACGACAAAAATAACAGAGAAGCCTGATATAGGAAAGGACAACTGAAAAAGGGTAAATACTTTGCATAGTTTTGAACAATCAAACATTAAAGGAAGAGCAATCCTCAACCTGCAGCTGCAGCTGACAAATGCCAACAGGATGCTGGGTCACTTAAAGGAGGGGGAATCCATATGGAAGATATCCTCATGCTCTTGTTTAGCCTCTCTTATCTGGATAATAGCAGCAGCACTGCTTGCTTCGTCCTTCAAAGGAAATGACCCAGTTGGAGTTTGGGAAGAATCCTACCACTCTAGGCAGCCTGCTGCATTGTTGCCTGATCTGATGGTTACTTAAGGAAACCTTGCTGCCTTCACTCACCCCCCCCCCACTCACACACTGACAGCAGGTCAAACTCTCCCTGAGAGCTTGAAAACGGCTGCCCTAAGTCACAAAATGCCCTAAGTCACAAAATGCCCTAAGTCACAAAATTATTGGCATCTCTTGTTTAGTAACAAACTCCTGCTATAGTTTTGAGTGTAACTTAAATGGCAGAAGTGTGAATGCTGTCAACCATACGCCTGGGTGTCCTTGCCTAAATGATTTGACAGTGGTGCTGAGAGAGGCTGTCAAGGTGGTGCTGTCACAAGGATTTTCATAGTTTGTGGCGATGCGGAAAGAAGGGAATGGAAGGGTGTCTGATGCGTGCTTTCATTATCCAGCTATGGGCACTCGGCTGTTGCTTGCTTGCCCTCTCCCTACCACCCCATTGCTGCTTAAGGAAGAGAGTCCCTCCTAGTTGCTGCTCTGCAAACCTGCTCTGCTCATCTCACCCACATGACTTTGATTCCTATACTGGTGTGTTGCCTTTTTATTTATTTTTCTCTTGCTACACAGTTCATGTATTTACTGGTTGTTTATAGCCAGGACAAAGGCTCAGAGTCTCTAAATCAAAAGCAATGCTGGCATAATTATAAGCAGAAGCTGGTGTTGCAAAGAGGGCTGTAGGGAGAGGTTGTCAGAGGAGGAGAGCATCTGAAATATATTAACCTCAAAAATCCCAGCTAATCAGTTCCTCAACTTGAACAATCTATTTTTTGGAGATATTGTTATTTGGGGACTTGACTAATAATAAATAATTCTGGTAGACTGTTACAAAAAAAGAAAGAAAAGAAAAGCAAGGCCTAACAGAGCAGTCTTCTGTTTTGCGTTGGAATGCTCCAACTGGGCTGCTAGTCAAAATGTTCAGTTCAGGTCATGTGGTAGTTGGTAAACTCCTAGTTGCCTCCTGGGAGGTTGATAGCAGGTTGTAACCAGCCACTCTTAGGGCCCAATCCTATCCAACGTTCCAGCACCGATGTAGGTGCAGCGCTGCTCCAAGGTAAGGGACCAGACATTCCCTTGCCTAGAGGAAGCCTCCATTACTGCCTCCCCACCACAGGATGCTACACATGCTCTGTTGGCCTGGCTGCATCAGTGCGGGAAAGTAGGATAGGATTGGGGCCTTAATCTAATATAGCAGAATGGAAAGCGTTCAGAAACCACAAGTCTCGGCAGGCAGTGCTGCCATGTTGAGTCAAACTATACAGCAAGGCACCAACTTGTACTTTAAGGCCAGCTCCATCTAGGTAGCTGAGAATTGTGCCACCCAAAATTCTTCACCATTCTTACCAAGTGGACTTGGCCCTACAGTTTTGTCTTGGATTGCTGTCCTTTGCTTCCACTGGCATCTTGAAGGAACGGAGGCACCCACCATTTTGTAAATGTGTTTTTGTTATGTTCAAAGTGGTAGAGTAGTTTGCCAGAGCGGGGTGGGGGTGGGGGGTGGGAGTTGTAGATATGCGAAGCTGGCTACATTTCTCCCTTGTTGATTTCATACCCCAAGTTCTTTTATTGGAAGGATGATTTAGAGAACTTCTGTTTTAGGATGCTTGCTGCCCCACCTGCAAGTGTCATTCCATTCTACTTAGTAGATGTAAATTGGCTGGGTCACAAAAGAAATCTCAAAGGTTGTTGTACTAGTGAGGTGTCTGGTGGAAGGGGGAAAAAAGACTTAGCTTTGGTGACATCAGTGAAGGCCACATGAGAGGATGGGCGAGACAGGGCCACCACCAGGTTCTGGGGCACTGTGCCCCACACTGCTCTGTTCACTCTCCTTCCCCCAGTATGCTGGGGAGCTTGGCAGATGGGTGGGAGCAATTTCTCCCCAACCCACCTGTCCAGCAGGTATCTTCCCCGGGGGTGGTCCCACAGCTTGGGAGCATGCTGCATTGGCTGCTGAGGAGGAGGAGGACGACGACGTGTCCATGCAGCACTTTCTCCCCAACTGGGATTGCTCCTCGGAAACCTTTCACATGAGCAGTGCTTACGCAGCTGCGCTTCATTTTCTGCAGTGCCGTCAAATGCATCTCATGTGAACTGACCCTTCAGGCCAAACAAGACATGACTTGAACAATGTCATTGGCCTTGGCATGTTTTATTTTTCTCTGCACGCTAGGGAAGGGGGAAGTTCAAGGGGCTGAGTTACTCAAAGCTCTGTGTAGGGAAGTTATGCTCCTCAGCCTAGATAAACAAACAGAGAAGAGCTGGGAACAGCAACTGTTTCAGTCCCAGACTCTGCTTGGGGTAGGGAGTAGGATGTATTAGATTCATGTATCGTTATATAACCAGTAGATAGCATTTAGTTTATCACAGTGAAAGTTCTGTGTTTCCTACCCTCATCATTCTGTTAAACCTGATTGCGCCGAATGTCTGCAGCTCTTCAGAAAGGTAGCCACCTTGGCTGTTGTGCGCTTTCTGTTGTGGAGGCAAGCAGAGCATTGGGTCTTTCCCGGCCGTTGAGACAGCCAGGCTAACGGAGCCTACCTAACGGATTGTCAGCGCCCTGTGAGTAATAGACTCCTCATTTAGTTTTAATACATTTTGCATAGAGAGCAATCAACCTTCATCAGTCTTAAAGATGAATTGGCTTAGCCAGCTAAATTTTAAAGATATTAGTCCGACAGCAGCCGCATAAATCATAACGTTTTCTTAATGACGGTAAAATTAAAATATACTCTTGCTTGAAGAAGCCAATGAAGCTTTCATGTTCACAGGCCAAATCCTCCCCCAAAATTAAAGGGAAGCTTAATTGATGTTCTCTAGAGCTGAGTAAACTCAAACAGTCTTGCTTCTTCTGGGTTGGCCTCGTATGTCTTCTGTGGTCTGACAGTACATCTAAATCTGCCCAGATTTCCCTACCCTTTGATGCCATAAGTTGTATCAAAACTTAGCAAGGCATCTCTAGAGTCTTGGGCCCAGTTGTCGGCCCTTTCCCCACTGGCTAAATAAGAGGAAATATCGTCACCTGACAAGCTTTCAACTAGCATGTGAAGAAGACTCTTCCCTGTTTCTTCCTCCTAGTTTACATTGGTATGTTAGATCCTATAGAAGAGAGCATATCTAGAGCTGGAGGGGAAGAGTAAGCTAAAGCACTTGGGAGTACTTGAGAACTTCTGATGAAACATTCTGCCTTTTGGGATAGGAAGCGTGGGTGTGGTTTGTATTCTGCCCAGGAAGCACTGCATGGTTTTCCCTATGGAGTTTGTTGGGTCCACCCTGCTGGATCTGCCTAGGATCTATCTGGCATAGCTTTCTGTGTCTACCAGCGAGCTGCTTCTGGGAGGCACAAGCGGGGCATGAAGGCAAAGGCCGGCCTCAGTCCAGTGAATGGTATTTGGAAAGATACTGCTTCTGACCTTGGAGATTCCATTTAGCTTTCATGGCTAATAACCACAATATTATTGATAGGACTAACCGCCATGATTTTTTTTTCAAGTGGCCTGGGATAACTCATCGTTGACAGGTCTCTCGTGAAAGAGGACAGGGCTTGGTAACTGAAACACCTGTCATGGAGCAGGGCTTGCATTCTTTAAACATTGGAGGGTCTGATGGGAAAGCTCTTGAGACCCTCGGTTGGAGCAGCCTGCAGTAGCTTCTAACCACAAAGGACAGCTTTATGAATATGAAGGTTTTACTCAGCTGAAAATTATTGTTCACAGTACTGTATGTAGATAAGCCCACCATTCCCTTTACTATCAGACTTGGACATTCAGGTGCCTGTCATTTGGAAATGAAGTGGGGCCATCCAAAAATAAGGTACAGGTTTTGGAGCACCCTAGAGAGACAGAACTACATTAGTCTGAATTAAAATTTTAAAAAGGAAGGTTTGGAAAGGACCTGGCAGCTTCCAGCACCTGTGGAATGTTGGGGGTCGGGAGGGGAATTGGCCTGCTTAAATCCTAACTTTATAGTATTGTTGAGAGGAATATTAGGCTTAAGACAATAAACACCATGAAGTTAAAAAATGCCCATGCTATATGGGGAGGTTCCAGGAGGGAGGAAAGGGTAGCCCTTTTCCTTTCCTTTCTCCAGAAATGGCCTCCCTTCTCCCCACAACTAAATAGCAAGAAAGTGCTCAAGTTTGGGGCTGGTTCCAGCTCTGAACCTGAGCCTTTTAAATAGCCTACCAGGGGGTGGGGCCAGACCGGAAGAAAGACACCCAACAGTGCCACAGACTCCTGCTCAGGCTGACTGGATACCTGCAGTTCTGTTATGGGCTGCAGACGCTGTAGCATTGTGGTATGGGCCCCACTGGTTTTAATGCGATTGTCACAGCAAAATAAACAGAATAATACTTTGTACTGTAATGAACTGGTATTAGACCCCGAAACCCGAAGAGTGAGGGCCTGATCTGTGGTCCATATTGCTGGCAGTATGTGTTTACCGCTGGTTAGAAGTGTTGCGAATGTGCCATAAAGCATGCCGATAACTCACCACGTGTGCAGGGGTGGTGCTGAGTTAGTTCCTGACGCCAAGTCTCCAGCAGTGCCGGCCACCGGTAAGCCCATTTGGGGTGGGAAGCAGGGAAAGGGAGGAACTGGGTCAGGGGGAGGGGAGAAGCTGGCCTGTTGCTTCCACAGTGGCTTCCACTTCTGGATTCATCTCTCCCCCCCCCCCGCCTCTAACTGGGCAGGCCAACCAGGGGCTGCTCAATTCACCACTGGCAAAATAGCTAGCAGTGAGCCGAGGAGCCCCACTGAGGTGGCAGAGCTTTCCCTAGGGGAAGGGGATGAACGGCCCCTTCTCCCAAGGAGTCTCCTGCGGCTGCCTGACTGTGGCGGTATGGAGCAGGAGCCATTTTGCTACCGCTGCTCCTACGAAAACCAGGCAGTTCAGGATTGTGCTTCTCAACTGGAACTAAGAGGGAGACAACTGGGAGTACTCCGGCAGCACAAGTCTCCAAACAGTGTGTGAAGGAAGTTGAAGTAACGGTGTCCAAGTTGAGAGGCTAAAAATAACATGCCAGAACCAAACTTCCATGTTTCATTGTTGACCTTTGCTGGGTCTCCTCCGTTAGGTACCTTCTTAAGTTTCTGCAGCAGTGAGCAGGATCCTTGAAGTTCAGGTTTGTTGCTTCATGGGAATCTTTGCCTGACAATTCCCCTGAGCCTTTTTTGTTTGCAGCCTCAAAACTCTGCCGGAGCCAAATCTTCCAACCATGATTGAATCACACCTGACTATTGGCGGCGGCCTCATGCCGAACTGACAGCAAAGGAGTGAACATTGTGGGGAAGCCTGATGTGGAGTCCTTGGGGCCAGATAGGAGCAAACAAAAGTCACTGCTGCTTTAAGGGTCAAGAGCGCGCAGCTTCAAATGCATTTTCTAAAACGATTGTTTTCTAACTAAACTAGTTATCTTGACAGCCAACTTCAGGGAAGTTTTCCTCTCACCACTGCAACAATTCAGACGTACTCGGGTGTGAGTTCACACTGCCTTATAATTCACAGGGAGGTTGCAACGATTTGTGCAACGGCTCAGTCACCCGAAGCCGCTTCTGTGATCTGTCGAGCACCCTAAATAAAGCCTTTGTGTTGTGCTCCGGCAGTGACTGTCAAGGGGGTAGATGCACCTGTGGAATAGCCCTCCTGTGGCAGAAATTCGAGGTCATGTGAATCTGCTCATAGTAGTTTCACCGGATGGGATGAGAGTAGCTAGGGCAGTGCCTTTCAACCTTTTTCATTTCATGGCACACTGACAAGATGCTAACGTTTTCAGGGCATAGCATCAGTTTTTTTTTACAGTTGACAAGGCTGGTGGTGAGGGACTTGCAGCCCCAGTGGCCCTACTCATAAATGACCCTCCCCAAACTCCCGTGGCACACCTGTAGACCGTTCACAGCACACCAGCGTGCCAGGACTTGCCGGCTGAAAATTGCTGAGCCGTGGAGATGTCCAGCTTCCAAAATGTCAAGGTGGAAAGGACTGTGGAGGAGGGGGAAGAGTGATTGCCTCTGTCGGAACCGAGTGACACAGTTCTGATGCGTGACGCTGTCTGAGCACAGCCAAAACTCCCTGCCTCCAAATGGGAATAAGGCAAGAGGCAGGAATCTCCTAACGTGGAGTTGTAGAAGGACCTTGCAGGGAGCCATCCTTGTATTTTGGTTTGCTATAAGCCCAAGCGGAGTGTTTGAAATACCTTAGTTTGACTTATTCTCAGGGACCCATTTCCAGTGTCACATTGTCCCCACCTGCTTCCTTGGAGCCATCCCTGCTCTCATGGGGCTGTACTAAGGAGGTCCGACAAACCACGTTCCCATGCCCAGCTTGGGTTCCCTTCCCCTGCCTGCTACTTCCCCGTGCCCCGCCTCTTCTCCAGTCTGAATGTGTATTCACACTTCTGCCAATTGAGTAAGTGTGTGTGCTCTTTGTGCCTCCTCGCATCTTTTGTTAGAAAACTGGCTCTGTAAATGAATCCCACGGCTCCGGGCTCGGCAGGTAAAGGGAGAAGGAAGTCTGTTAGTGCACGAGTCTAATCAGGCTGGCAAGAGCAACTAAAGTAGGGCAGCATTGCGCATTAGCTGCTGTGTAATTGAGCTCTTTGATGGGCAGGGCACCGCGGGAGAGGGTTCGAAGCAGAGCAGAACTTTTTGTTGTTAATTCAGTTACACACGGAAGATGTAAAGTGGCGCATCTCCGCATCTGGGCGCCGGGAGAACTGAAAAGCCCTGGCGACCAGCTTTTCAGTCCCTGCCCTTGGCCCTAGTCTGCAAACTTTCAGGCCTTCTCTCTGCCTCCCTCTCCCAGCACTTGATTTCCCTTTTCTCTCTTTCTTTCTTTGGTTCGCTTTTTTCCCCCATGCACTATAAAAAGCAAAGCTCCCTTGCCGTTTGAACTAGGCGGCTGTGAGTGAGGGCTAGCTCAGAGCTGTGTGGCTGTTACCTTTGTATTCCAGATGAAACTGCCGAGCTCCGTGGGACAGAAGAAGATTAAAGCCTTGGAGCAGATGCTGATGGAACTCGGAGTAGGTGAGTAAAGAGGGCAGGTAGAGAGAGAGAGAGACCCATGGAGCAAAGCCTTTGTAGTCGAGAGGGGCTATTTTTTCCCCCTAGTAATACAGCCAGTTCCTTGAATAACACTATGTGAATGGGTTTGAAAATAATATCTTATGTGTTTTGTTAAAAAAGGCGAAGCGGGAGCGGGGAGGGTAAAAGCCAGAAGATGATGCACAAGGATTTTTTTTTTCTCAAATTCCTCCCAGTAGAAAAGTATTTGAACAGAGTCTTTGTCTCTTTCTCTCCCTTGCTTGGGTTCTTTAAGCCATCAAGGTGACAGCATAGTATTAAGGAGGCAAATCTCTTTGTGCCGGGAGAGGTACTGCTAAGTGGGTTAGTGGCCATTGTCTGGGAGATTCGGGGTGGCTCTTTGGCTTCCTTGTTGCTACACGTTTGGCTGAGCCTTACCCTCCCTGGTGGGGGGGGCACAGGGGGTGTTGTGAATTCCTTCCAAATGCAAAGCACTTGCTGCAGAGAGGGCAAAATGTAGCCCCCCCCCTCCGCCTAGTCCTGTTTCAGGAGGGCAACAGTGAGTGCAAGGATGCAGAGATACAGGGGGAAGATCACCTGGCATCTCAGTGCTCCTCACGTCCCTGGCTCGAGGTGCTCTGAGGGCTTGGCAGGGTCCCCACTTATCTTCTGCCTGGGACAGCCAGAGAGTCCAGCATGCTCGGCTCTTCAGCGTGTGCTGCTGCTTCAGCCTTAGGCACCCGTGAGGGCCCCAGAGCAGTCCTGTTGCTGGAAGGGTACAGAGGGCCAAGCGGTGGGGCTTCCCTGCTTACCTTCCCTCCTCTTGTCTTCTCCAGACCTGAACCCAATGCCGACGGAGGAGATTGTCCAGATGTTCAACGAGTTGCGCAGTGACCTGGTGCTGTTGTATGAACTCAAGCAGGCCTTTGCTAACTGTGAATATGAGCTGCAGATGCTGCGACACCGCTATGAGGCTCTGGCCAAAGCAGGTAGCACCGGGCCCAGCACGGAAGGCGGCTCACACGCTGATGGACAGCTAGGTCTGTGCCTTGAAGACAGCAAGGGCGATGGCAAGGAGCAGATCATCGATGTGGTGGGGGCCCCCCTCACACCCAATTCGGTGAGTGGTTGTTGGTGTCGGCCATCTTGTAGCCTGTGAGTGAGGCACCTTTACACCCTCTCAGTTTTCTCCAGCTGTACAAGATGCTTTTCCTCGGGGAGGCACTCGGAGTGGCAGCGATCCTTTGGCCTTCTGGAAAGGATATCCCTGTGGATCAAGGCACTTGGGTAGCTGAGGCGTGTCGTCATGTGCTCCTCCTCTGAGGCCAGATGCCCACAAAATGGTAGCTTGCCTGCGAGTGTGGGTGTGGCTGAGCAGTTCACACTGCGATGAGTTCAAGGCCCAGTCTCCCAAGGTCATGTAGGGAGACTGGGAAGTGCCATCCCAATGTGATGGGCGTGTCACCAGCTTGGATTGAGACAAGGGTGTTGTTTCAAAGGCGCAGTTCTGTGCAACACTCTGTTTGGTTTCACCAGTCTGGTCCTGGGGATGGATCTGAGCACTCCCCATTCCACATCCCTGCAAACATAGGGCTGGGGCTCGTTCTCCCCATTGTCCAGTTCAGATTGCTAAATCAACGCTCTTAGAAAGGTTGTTTCGGGGAACTCAAATGTAATAATCCAAAGTCCTTTTAAAAAAAAAAAGACATGGTTGTGTTTGGGGTGTGCGCTAGTCACCTGGCCATTCTTGTTCATTGCGTAACAAGTGTCTGATACGTTGGCACAGCAGTGTGTCACCACATTCACCCAATAATGTATTTGTGTTTTTGATATTGAAGAAAGTTTGTCCGTTCTAGGGGGGGAAATTGAATTTTGGCTTATGCGTCATTCTTTGGAGGCAAGATAGAGGTCTTTCTTGTGGGATGGGCTTGAGCCTGCTGTTGAGCTCCAGGGTTCTGCCTCTCTCAACAGGATGAAACCTCCCTCAATTCTGGAGTGTCAGCAGGCTTCAGCAGCAGCCTTTGCAGACCTGATCAGGGCCATTTGCTCCCTATGGAGACTTTTCATTGATATGCGCCTGTCTGCAAATGTTGCGCTCACATTGCCCCAGTGCGCTCTTCCACCCCCATGCTTGGGATGGAAACAAAGGAAATGTCGTATAGGCAGTGCCAAGAGGGTTAATGTGACCTGGGCTCTGACATATTTGAAAGAAATATAATCAAGTTAATTCACTGCAAGGCAAATTTGGTACCTAAAGGGTCCCTTCTTAAATACAGCTCTGACCTTTACCGGCTGGTTACACAAAGACGACACAATTAGATTAGTCCAAGACAAAAGGTCAAGCGCATTCACACTGTGACCATTTTATGCTGTCTTTGGAGGGGAAAGAAATTCCACCCAGCAGGAGGGGGGCAGCTCAGGAGGTTCACCGTCGCTGCCAATATGGAGGGAAGGGACGTAAATGTGGGGACTGTGGTGGTAGAGCAAGACACCCACAGAGACACTACACACTACTACCAGTTGGAGGATGCGGGTGGTGAGGATTCTTGGGAGGAGGAGCCATTGGGGTCGTCCTCTGCCAGTTTGGGACAGGGGATATTGCATAGAATGTCCCTCCTGCTCTAGCATCTCTCTGGATCTGCGCATATGTTCCATGCCACCTGCACACAGAGTGAGAATAAGAAGCAACGGCAGAGCCTGCCTGTTTCCATGAGGTTGGCACCTGGGCAAGAGGTGAGGCAGAGAGAGGACGTGGCCAGACAAAACCCTGCCACACAGTGGAGCCCAGCCTTCTTCCAGAGAGGCAGAGGGGGACATTTGTCACAAGCAAAAGATTGCAAGCTGAGGGTTTAGAAACCCCTAGTGGCGTTTGGCATGCCTGTGTTTATTTTTTAAGGCAACCAATCTTGCGGCGGTGGGAGTTACTAGGCTACACATTACCATACTATCCCATGACCAGGGTGCCCCACGCATTTTCCCTAGTGACTGGCCCTTCACAAGTGAACAAGCAAGGATCCAACCAGGCCTTGCTATGATTGCAACCTGGACGTGAGTCACGATCATGTTTTTTCAGTGCTCTGAGGCCCGGAGAGCCCTGCAGGCTGTCTGCACCCCTTGGAGGGCTGGCACGACTCCAGGTAAGGTAATAACATGCCCCTTTCTTCCTGCTGCCAGCGTGATCCTGGGGATTGTGTCGCAGCAGTACAGTCGCCCCGCCCCTTAAAGGGAACACAGCAGGGTTTTGCAGGCTGGGGTGTTGCGACACCCCAGTTTGAAAATCTGATTTCAGGGATTGGGTAGCAGGAGATGAGTGAGACCTGTGATTGTGTCTCTAGGGAGCCGCATGAGTCAGGAAGCAGTACTGACCTGGATAGACCAATTCAGCAGGCTGTTCAATATGTTCACATGTGAATGGCAGCCATGTTGTCAGCCACATTCACAATAGTCCAGTTCCTTACCAGCGCAGTTACCATATCAAATCAAAAGAATTCAAACGAAAGCCCTCTCAACTGGATTCGACAGTACTAGGTGTGCATATTGCCAGGATGAAACCCCGGGAAACTCCGAGTACCAGAAGTGGGCCATTTACAAGATGCCATTCTGAGAATAGGCCAAAATGCATTGAAAAGTCCTATACGTAAACTGCGCCAGTCCCAAGCTCGGACACAGTCCAACCACAGGTATGACTGCAGTTTTTCTCAGAGCTGGGTGTGCTTATTGCAGGAAAGGCAGTCCGGGAACTTTGGAGTACCCGGGGTGGGCCATTTCCACCAGGTCCCAATCTGTAAATGGGCCAAAATGCATGCAAAATCCTAAAACCTCAGACTGGAACCTGGTGGAAATGGCCCACCCCGGGTACTCCAAAGTTCCCGGACTGTCTTTCCTGCAATGTGCACACCCAGCTCTGAGGAAAACTGCAGTCATACCTGTGGTTGGACTGTGTCCGAGCTTGGGACTGGCGCAGTTTATGTATAGGACTTTTCAATGCATTTTGGCCTATTCTCAGAATGGCATCTTGTAAATGGCCCACTTCTGGTACTCGGAGTTTCCCGGGGTTTCATCCTGGCAATATGCACACCTAGTACTGTCGAATCCAGTTGAGAGGGCTTTCGTTTGAATTCTTTTGATTTGATATGGTAAGTGCGCTGGACTACAAGACTAGACTGCTCATTGCCGTATGGAAGACAGGTTCTGTAGCGGAAAGGGTGATAGGGGAACTAAACTGAGCCCTTGTCTGTAATTCTGCCAAGGGTCAGCAAGTCTAGCATGTCAGCATCACGGATGACATTTGCATTTGCGGGCCACGTTGGCCTCTCACCAAATTCAAGCAGACTGTAGAAGGAGTGCCCACTTCCTTCCGATCAGAAGCCGCCTCTTTTGGCTCGGCTCAGCTATGTATGCACCCTGGTCTTTGCTAGCCCAGCCTGGGTTCTTCATTGTTGTGGTGTCCACTGTTGGAGGCCCACAGTGAAGTTAGCCTTCTCCCCCCACCCCAGAGCACTGCTCTGCTGACCCAGGAGGGACGCTACTCTGGGCCTTTGGGGAGGGGGTGAAAGGTGAGTATAACTTGGAACAAATTAGTTCCAAGCAGAAGTGCAGCCAGTTACTCCAGATTAGAGCCTTTGATTTGCGCGACTCAGACTCCACTCGCCCATCCATAATGAGTTGACTCTCCTCAGAATTCCTCACATCAGCACACTTTGTTCCTGGGCTCACAAGTCAGCCCATTAATGGGGAAAGGAAAGGACCTTGCCTCTAAGAAGTCTCAGGTTCAGAGTCAGAATCATTTGACTTTTAAGCTGCCTTTATCTGAACTCCTGCCGGCTCCTTGTTTTCTGAGCCTGCTTGAAAGTGAGAAGTTACATTGTTAACATCAAACATCCTTCCTTCCAGATGGAGTTAGAAGGCTTGCTAGTACGTATATATAAATGTGCATCCGTACCATGATATGAGGAGGTGTGTGTGTGTGTGTGTGTGTGTGTAAAAATATAAAAATTCTCATTTTAAAATCATTCCTTTCCATTAACAGAGAGTCGGGTTTCCAGGCTCTTGTAAATTACAATGTAGAACATTTTTTCTAAGCAGACACTTTCCGTTTTTGCCCATGGCGACGGGTAGTGCCAAGCCAGGGAAGGTGATTAATATGAATTTATGACGTATTTGAAAGATGGCTCTTTTGCCATATAAAGATTATCAAACACATGCACTCATCCCCATTAATTCGGCAGCCTCGCTGAGAAGCTCGCAAGCCCCCACTCTTTTGTTTCCAGGATGGACTGGCCGCTTTCAATGTATCTCTTGCTCCTTGTTTCCCAAATTGTAGAGTTTGTTTTTCACAGGGTGCCTGTTAATGAAGTAATGCAGATTCTCCACTAGCCAAAGCTGTAGAGAGTTTCTCTTCTGAATTCCTCAGCAAGCTACTGTTCCAGTCTGGCTTGCGGCATTCTCACCCATGGAGTGATGGGTTCATCTCCAAGAAGTGTGGGGTTTTCATTACTAATACCGGCTCTTAGTCATTTAGAGCAAGCAAAGCAGGATGGTAGATGGGAGCCTGAGCCTCTAGAGGGCTCGTCTGGATTTTTTTCCATCACTGACCTGGGAAAGGAAATCATGTCAGATCATGCCTTTCATTTCTGAGGTTGGTCCTTTTTCATTTCTGTGCTTTCCTCTTCTCCATGGTTTTGCTTTTCTCCCCATTTTGCCTTCTTGTCCTTTGCATTTTTAGAGCAATCTAATGGCTGGTTTTACTTCTTGTCCTGCTGTAGGCTCTTAAATCCCGGTTTAAGCTCTTCTCTTTGCCAGGTTCTGTGAGGCCAGGAATCAGCCAGTCCTGGGATCTGCTAGTTTAGCGCCATGTATACCAGGTGCAACCTTAGGCAGACCTGTGTCCTGTGCTCCTTTCCCATGTGTCCTCCCCAGACACACTGGTTCTAGAAGAGTGTGTGGACAGAGTTGTCCTATGCCAATGGACAGACTACCCAAATGTGGCTCTTCTCTTGGTTCTAATAGTAGACCAATGTTCTCCCTTTTCTTGTAAATAATAAACTTAAGATTGTACCTCTCATTTCTTCCCTCCCTCACGTTCAGGACTTTAAATGCCAGGCACTTAAAGTTTTAAAGAAGGTGGGTGCCATGTAGCAGCTTTCCTCCTGAGCTACCCATCAGCATTTGCCTGCTAGTATTTGTGTCACATGGAATTGGGGGACTTTTTTGCTTGGTGATCTGATGCTGTTAACAAACCACTGTTGCTTCCTTTTGGAACAGAGAAAACGCAGGGAATCTGCTTCTAGCTCCTCATCTGTCAAGAAAGTGAAGAAGCCATGAGCAACACGAAGTGGAGTTTGGAGGACCAGAGTGTGCAGTTGGGGCAAGAGGACTGAATTTGCCGCATGTTGTGGCAGTGACCCTATGCAGGAGGATTCTTGCACTGCTATTGCCTTCTCCTGTTCCAGAAAAGGGGATGGTTGCCTCAGATAAAGGGGTTGGAGTAGCTCACATCAGACTTACAGGAGTCGTCGTGATGGTGGTTGTAGTGTTGTCTTTCTCATGTTTTTGTCTGTTCTGATTTCCTTGTAAATATAGAATCCACTACCTTTGCTCGAGAATCTGAATCAAGTTTATGTGGGGTGACTGGGTGTGCGTGGATTGGCAGCACATCTATGGGGGAGATGTTCCTTTTGTCTGAATTGCTCTTTAAGCCAGTCCTTCAGCACAGAAATTGTTTCTGGGGGATAGAAGGGGTAAACACCTGTTCAGGATTCATTGATTTGAGGCTGTGTCCCTGAGAAGTTGAGGTTGCTGAACACATTTATCTCCTACCTGCAGGAGAAGATGGGGTTCTGGGACTTCAAAATTGCACTGAAAGGGGAAAGGTTGTAAGGAAGAGCTACACGCATGAAGTATATTGTGAAAAACAGTGCTTGCAGTGACATACATGGTCAGTCTGTTTATAACCCCTAGAGTTTCTGCAGGCACCACTATTGAGACATTGTCTTCCATGTTTTCTGGGTGAAGTGCAGTCAGTCACTGATTGGATATCGACTCGAATAATAATGCCATCCCATTGGAAAAGACATATTCTTGATTCTGCTTTACAAGGATGTTCTAGGATTGTCACCTGACTAAAAAAGCCTTTCGTTGATTTGATCTGCATACATTTTCATACAAATCCAACAATAGTTCTAAAGAAAAAAATCTCTTGTCTTCAGGTGATGCTTATAAACACTGTCTTAGAAGAGTGCTTTTGCCATTTAAAAGAGAAAGGAAAATCCATCTTCTATGATGTTGCCTGTACTTTTAACTGCTTGCATGAAGAA
This sequence comes from Lerista edwardsae, assembly GCA_029204185.1. NCBI lineage: Eukaryota > Metazoa > Chordata > Lepidosauria > Squamata > Scincidae > Lerista > Lerista edwardsae. The sequence goes on from JAJKFI010000055.1 coordinate 4,270,934, forward strand.
TAAGTTACTTTTAAAAATCTATCTTCTGTTTACTTGATAAGAGGCATCTTTTAGTTGGTCAGAAATTTAAACATTGCAGTCATGAGGACGTGGTGCCCTCTTCAAGATTAGCCCAAAATATTCTCTATATAAGACAGAAGGCACCAAACAAAAGCCCTCAGCATTAATTCAGGTGGAGGCCGGATTATCACTTTGCATTGACAGCTGTTTCTGCTGTGCACAAAAAGGGGAACGCCTAATGTATGCTGGAGCTATGCACAACTCCAAACATTCAGGGACAGCTAGAAAGTATGGGATACAGGTGTAAAGCTGGCAACTCAAGACAGCATAAGTGTATGTAGTATTTGATGTGTACAGGAAAGTGCTTGATGTATAAAGGCAACACCCTGGAAGAAGCTAGGCTGAGCAATATGCAGACAATGTCTGATGAGATCTCCAAGCCAGAGGGGCTGAATAGGACTTCCAGTGACCAATGGGAGTCACTTATGCTTTGCATCCCTCTTCATTAGTAGTGGAATAAATTATGCAAGTGAAAAGCAAGTATCTGCATAATGGATGTAGACCACAGAATTTCAGCTACTTAGTACAGAATTTTATTTTTTCTAGGACAGAAACCACAGCCCTAACCCTAATAGCGCAGTCCTAACCTGGAGTTAAGCTGGCACAGTTAGGTCAGCAAAATTTGGTTGGCACAAGCACCACCATAAAGTGCATTTAGACCACTCTGGGAGTCAGGGAGGATGATGGAGCAAGTCTGTGTGCTGGCCTCTCTGACTCCAAGCGTGGTCCGAGCATACTTTATGGTGTGCTAGCCAAACTGTGCTGGTTAGATTCTAACTCCAGGTTAGATTTACGCCCCAAAGTGGTTAGGCAGTATCTGAAACTTCAGGAACTTGTTGCAGTGGCTTGTCCCATTCCCCCCCCCCCAAAAGCGGGGCAAATTGGTTTTAGTTACTATGTAACTCTGCCTCAGTAGTCTGGAACTTGAATATTTAGTATTGACTCCTTCAGTAGCCCTTCAAATGGTCTCTCCCCAACTTGCTGACTGGCCCTAAATTATCAAGGCTCTTGTCCCCTCCCTTTTGAAATGTATGTCTTCCATCAGATACATGTTGGAAGAGGGCTTTGACACTCCTGGCCTGCAGCTGTCAGGCCCAACTCACACTGTACCCTCCACTTCCCCTTTCAAGTGCAACTGGGAATCAATAGTGCATGACAACGCCCTTTGATTTACATTCTTGCTGGCAGAAAGAAAGGTCAAAGGCCAAGTTCTTCGTTTTCATAGAAAACTAATTAGACGACTCCATCGACACTGAATCGATAAAACTGATCAGGTGATTACACAGAGGGAGCCATTAAAATCCCAGTGACCTTTGATCCCAAGTCCCTAACCTGAGGTGGGAGACTCAGTTTATAGTCTCTAGTGTCTTGGAGGGCACCCCCCCCCTGAGAATGGACTGGCCTGAAAATGGGTGGTGATTAACACTGGCTGCTCCCTCGTTTGAGCTGCTTCTAAGATGGACGTGCCCACATTACCCTTACCTGCTACATGTTGTTGTGGGGAGGGAGAAGGCACAGAAAGCAGAGGGGCTACAGGTGCTGCCTCTCGCAGTATTGCCATAAATACACCAAAGGAGAGGAGGAAACAGACCCAAAATGTGGTACCGATACAGAGATGGGCAGCTGGCAGTATTGTAGTTTGTGTTCACCTTTGTTTTGGGCTAAGTATCACTCAATATGTTCTCCAAGCAGCTTGTTGAGCGTTCAGTCTCCAGTTTGTCATCGTTCTCTAAAGCATAAAGAGAGGGTTCATATTGGTGCATAAGCCATCTTAGGTCATGTAGTACTGAACAAACATTTGGTAATTATTCATTGGCCTTCAGTGTTCAAGTTTATTTGACTTCTTTAAAATGGATCATGATTTTTTTAACATGTTGCTCCAGGCTTAGGTCTGCTATACATTGTATATTTTCATAGCTGGTGGAGGAGAAAGAATGACCCACTCTGCATATAACCTCCAATGGAAGCAGCACTTATACATTTGCTTTGCCCTGTGCAAACTCCCAGTTCCAATTATAGGTGATACAGGTAGAGGTGGGTGTGTGCGCACGTGCCCAGGATACACGACACATCCTGACTCTGTGTTAATCATTCCTGCTTGGGCAGTGAGTTGTGTAAAGTATTTGGCAAGCTCTGGACCATCATTCACAGCCAGAAGGATATCAATTGTTTTAAACAGAAAGCACACAAACGCTGTATAGTAGCAATGCTGCGTAGCTTGTTTTTCTCTTCTTCCCCCCTCTTTTGCTTACTGCTTTTTGTCCTGCTCAAAGTGGGGTGCTGGAGAGCACAAGGCAAGAGGCTGCATGTAGCAGTATAAATGCTGTTTGGGATAAGGATGGCATTTTCTCAAGTACCTTTGGCAGAGAAGACCAAATACGGAAGCAGCCATTAAGCACCATCTCACTCATGGCTTGTATACTGTCGCTACAAATCCCTAGGTAAATGTCTCATAGGCATAAGCATCATGAAAAGAAGTGGGAGAAAAATCCAGGTAACGCAGGACTTTGAGAAACTTGCATGCAGGGCCTCCCAGCTCTTGTGACAACTAAGTGATGTTGGCAACTAGAGGAACCAACACCCCCAGTCAGGTATTTTCTTGGCACGGTCAACTCTGCCCCACCCCTGCAGCACACAAGGAGTCGAGTTCCTTTCCCCCAAACTTTATTCATGTGGCACATTTACAGCAAGGATGGGAGTAACGAGCCGATGAGGAGGTCAGGTTGGGTCAGCTGGAACATCCACACACCATGCATTATTTACTGGGAAGGCCCAGTGCCTGTATCAGCTCACAGTCTGACTGCTGCATGGGCAGAGCCCTCTTGGTGTGGCTCCCAGGTAGGTGGCAGTCGGGGGCCTTTTCACATGGGGGTCCATTCAGCAAAGGCTAAGAGTAGGGCAAGTGGTTTTGGGACGTAACTGAGCTGGAGGCAAGAGAGCTATTTTTTTCCTCCTTCCTCCCACACTGGTTTAGGCCGATGGGAAGAATGGGCCACATTTCTCAAGCAACAAACCAGTTGCCACCAAGTGCCACTGTGGGAGAATATTAGTTTTATTAGAGGAGAAGAGTAAAGATCTCAGTCAATTTGCAGACCTCTGTCAGGAACTGAGGCTGGGAGCACACACTCCTGCTGGACAAGCAGTGATGGGCATGTCCACTGCCTGCAGTGGACTGCATGCTACAAAGGGATCATGCACAAGCACAGGCTTTACATCAGAGTGTGCTATGTCCAGAGGAGGCACAGGCAAGGGCACCCAAGGGGCAAGAAATGCTGCAGGTGGTGATGAGCATCAACCAGGATGCTCTAGCCTATGATAGCCCCTGCTGAACGGAGCCCCAGGGCGATCAGTGGCCCCTGGTGGGCGGGGAATACAGGCACTTCACCTTGAATAGAAAGAGTCGAGCTTCCTTAATCACATACAGGAGGAATCGGAGGGTTAGTGTTCACTGAAAACAGAGGTGGTGGGTGGGAAAAGATGGAGGGAAGGAGAGCCTGCCAAAGGAGGAGGGGGCTGTTTGGATGCTGCTCAGTCAATAGTTAGCCGACACGCAAGAGACACAGTAACAGATTCACACGGGAAAGGGGGAGGGGCTTGACCGCAGCTGTAGAGATACTGGACTCAAAATAATAAGGGCAAGTGCCCCAAACATGGCGCCACGGTCTTGCTACAGGCGCAAACGTGAGCAGAGAGAGAGAGAGAGAGAAAGACGCCAATGGAAATCAGAAGCCAACAAAAGGTAAAACAATCTACGTCTCTAACCATGTGGAGCAAGCGCCCTAGGGGGCTGCAGGCGGGGCCAGGCTGGGCAGACAGCCGGCCAGCCCCAGAGAGGGAGTCACGTCAGGCCTACACAGAGATTCCAGTTCCATATATACAGCCTCTACTGGCAGAACAGCAAAACTGACGGAGTCGTGGGGTTGCTCGTTCCTCTGTCCTCTTTCTGTCATTCGAACGCTCCAGCCCATCACGCCCATGTAGCAGGAGCCGGCCGCATGCAGCCCTGTCCGGCCGGCCCCGGAGATCAAAAGGGCTTGGAGGTCTGCTTGAAGATGAACCCTCTGTGGGCCAATGTCTTCATGATGTTGGCGATGTTCTTGCAGTCATCTGCCACCAAAAGAAAGAAGGGAGACCATGCAGTCACGTGGAGTCTCACAGGTACACCAAAGTTTGAAAAACAGACCTGCCTAACTTCTCACACATACACCTGCCCACTGACACCTGTTACAGGCAACACACTGGTCCAGACACAAATGTGGAACCCTCACAGACAGACGTGGGTATACCTGCAGACAATTAATAAGATGCTCTTGAATGTACACTTGCAATACAACTGATTGGAATGTCGTTCTCATCCTGACCACACATTAGGTCTCTGGCAATAAAAGTGAGCACTTACAGCTGTATGATGCTGAGGAGTTCCGAGGCTTCCATTTCCACAAAGCCAAGTCACATTGCAGGCCTCTTTCCACAACAAGGAGAGAGGCAAAGTACGAGTAGTTCTAGGATCCGAAGCTGAATGCTCTCCATAGGCCTCACCCCTGACTGAACTGGCTGAGTGCTGCAGGAAACCAGGCCCAAGTCCCAGAGCCGAAGTGCAGGAGCCCCTCTGCCACCCACCTGACAAACACATGGCAACTGGAGTCAGACTTCATCGCTCTAGTCCAGCACTCAACCAAGCCACAGCAAAGACCAGTACAAGTTCCCACACTAAAGGTAAAGGTTTCCCCACGACCGAATGGTCTAGTCGTGACCGACTGTAGGGGGTGGTGCTCATCTCCGTTTCAAAGCCTGTGAGCCGGCGTTTTTGTCCGATCATGGTGGCCAGCATGATTCTACGCCGTAGCGCACGGAACGCCGTTACCTTCCCACCAAAGTGGTTCCTATTTATCTACTTGCATTTTAGGTGCTTTCGAACTGCTAGGTTGGCAGGAGCTGGGACAAGCAACGGGAGCTCACTCCGTCACGCAGTCTCGAACTCCCAACCTTGCGGTCGAAAGCCCAGCGACAGCGGATTAACTCGCTGCGCCACCATAAAGTCCAGCTCAGAATTAATGCTGCCATGGAGGAAACCCCGGGGCCCTTAGCTGGTTCAGGGCTTCATCCGATGCCCTTGTGCAAGAGATCACCATCCACCAGTTGGATATATAGCACTGCCGTGCATGAAAAACGAGTAGAGCCGGCGCATGGCCTGTTCCACAGGACACAGCAAAGTTTGCCCCTACCACAAAGAAGTGAGGGTCTGACCCATAAGGTGCAGCTCCTGTCAGATGGTTTTATTAGCTTGCATTGACTGGTACAATAGTTCCCCCCCCCAAAAAAAAATTTCCCCTAAATGTAGGTAGCAGCCATTGGAGTGCTACAGATGGAGATGCTTGGCTCCATAAGAGAAGACACAAAAATCCAGAAAATATTATCCCCCCAAAGATGCAATCATTTTTGTTGTTGGAAAGGAGAGTATGGCAATAGCGATCCATGACATTTGCACAGCCAAGTTCCATCCAACAGTCCCCACAGAAATGGATTTTCTTGCCAGGAGAAGAAGACCTGCAGGTCCCAGCCATTTGGCCAAGCAGTTTGTTAGGATTTTCTAGCATGGAAAATGTTTGCTGGGGAAGATCATCTTCTGGACTACGAGGTGCTGCCATTCCCCCTACAAAAGCCAAATCTGTAAAGAGGTTTTCTGACGGCAGGAAACTGTTACTGTCAGTCTGGGGTTTGAGCTAAGTTGGCTGCTACTGTCAACAAGCACGAGGGCACCTGCTTTTGGGACCAGGAGTCTGAGCCTGCTCAGGTTGAATGCGCTTCAAGCTATGCGGCCGCACCTCACACTTGCTCCAGGCCAGGTGGGACAACTGGTTCCTTTCATTTGTCTGAATGTGGCTGAGATGTGCTGGTGACCATACAAAAGAGAGCTGGCACAGTAGGGTGGATGTGCTCTCCCATATTACTAAGCTGTGGCAAACTCCATGCAGGTGCCATAAGGACAGCATCAGAGGCAGGACAGGGGCTGTAGAATGGGCGGCTCAAAACCATTTGTGCTCATTGAAGTGCATCTCCAAAAAACGCTTTGTCTATGTTACACAAATGGAGAAATCTACATATTCACAGAGCAGAGTGTTTCTTGTTCTCACAAAGCCAAGGAGTCTGGTGCCATGGAGGGCCAAACCAAAGAGCTGCCAAGGGCAAAGCAACGCTCTTCAAAGCCCTACACTTTGAAATGAAAGGTTCTCACAACTTCTGGTAACCTCGCTCATTTCTCTATTCCCCTCCTTCTTCCAAGGTATCCCCAGAAACAAACTTTCCCCATTCCCCCCCCCCTACCAAAACCATCACTGAGGACTGGAAAACGCTTTTAGGTTTTCAAGATTCTAGGTTGCACGCTACGCGATACACACACGTCACCTAACCTTGATTGGGATCCTTGCCATTAACACTTCTTCGCTGCACAGTTGCAATTGTACTTTTCCTGCAAGCCTCACTAGCTTCGGTCTGCTCCTTTCCTCACCCTTTGCACTGGAAAGATGCATCTCATCCCTAGGCCAGAGGGCTGGACAGAGAGCGGCAGGGTGAGCTCCGTTCCCGCCTGAGGCAAGAAGCTGGGCTGGGCTGCCTTGCGTTATTTACCGGGGACTAAACGCAGGCAGAGTTTGCTAAAATAGAAGCAGGGCTTAAATTGATTCCTGGTGTCTATATTTCATGTTGAAAATTGGCTTGTAAATCCATGTTTTGATCTATGGTGGCCGTCTCCTTAAGAAAAAGCAAGAGTAAATGTGTAATTTCTCCCTTGACAGCACACGGTGGCGAGGCGATCCTTCTTCCCGCTCCCCTCCGACTCGGGACAGCTCCGCTGCCTCCCATCAGCACTCTTTCTTCCTCGCCCCACGCCTTGATGTCTCCATTTCATTAGTGTGCGCCCATTCATCACGCTGTTACCGTAAGGGTGACTTTGCCCACTTGCACGTGGCAGGCAGGGCCTGGATGACATGGGGTGGCGCTGCCACTCTGAGGGGGGAGGGAAGCAGCACACAGACACCCCCTGCGAGTAAATGGATGTTGTGGCGGAGGGACAGCTGCATCATTACTGATGTGTAAATGATAAAGCAGCGCCTCCACATCCATCTCTTAACTGTAAATCCAGGGAGTGCTTTATAATCAAGCGGCAGCGATAATAATGTGAAATTAGGTCTCTCTATCAAAGGGGGGGAGGCCTTTTAATCACGGCTTAAAGGGTGCAAGCGCTGTTTATCATAATTGAACTGTATCCGGGCTAATTGTGGCCATATTTCACTGTCTAGGAGACAGGCACACCGACTGAGGAATGAGCGCCAGGGGCCGAGCGGAGCAGGGAGCGGCTGCCCAAACACTCCTGGCCCCACAGTGCTTCCGCATTTGGGAAGAGGGTCACCAGGTACAGGGGGCCCCCCCCCCCCCCCCCCCAGCCCACACCCCCCCTAACCTGTCTGATGCTGGCAACATGCTGCGGGAAAGCAGGCAGGGCAGGAGCTCCATGGTAGCTGACAGGCTCTGTATGCAAAAGCCCTTCAGGAAGGGCTGGTCAGGATCCTGCAGAGTACCTGGTCAGTGCAGACAAGACTGAACAAGGCCAAGCTTGGGTCTAACCGGGGACAAGGCAGCCTCACACTGCGCTGACCTGCTGAATGCTGATGGTTCAACTTGCTGGACAAGTATAGACAACTAATCCAAAAAAACCAAGAATGTTGTACTTAACAGTCATATTCTGTGATCAAAAGTATACCAATTAGCATACACTAATTTCCACAATTCATAGGGAACAAATGTAAAGAGGTGCAACTGGGAACAATCACATGAAACCTTATCTAATGAGCAGAGCTTGGGCCGTTTAAAACAAAGACGATAAAGGGGGATGTCAGCAATGTATCATAGTAACAGGAAGAAGGGAAAAAGCTGTTCAGGTCAAAGGGAAACTCACAATGCAATGAGGCATGTTATGGCTGCAGTTGCTGCAAAAGTCACAGACAGGACATCCACAAGTGCTCCTGCCTAATCCCACTCCTAAATAAGAGAACACAGAGAGGCTCTACCTAAGTGGGCCAAACTGCCCTACAGTTTGGACCATTCTTTGAGTCAGGGAGGATGGCTCACGTCTGTGTGCTGGCCTCTCTGACTCCGAGAGTGGTCCAAGCATACTTTATGGTGTGCTGGCCAAACTTTGCTGGCCTAACTGTGCCAGCCTAACTCCAGGTTAGGATTGCGCTCTGAAAGAGCTCAGCCTTTGGTCAAGGCAGGATGAACATCTCTTGCTGTTCTAAGAAATGAGACACTTGGGACCCAGTAGCATAGGTAGACAAAATGGTAAGCTATTGCAGGTGCCACAACCCACCAGGTAAGCAACCCCTCCCATTCTGGGCACCGATGGCAATGGAACCAAAGGGCATCTCCTGCACATTGTTGCTGCTGCCTGGAATGGCCCCATTCTGGCAAGTGAGAGGGGCTGCTTACATGGTGCGTTGTGGTGCCTGCAATATTTACCATTTTGTCCCCCTCTAGCTATGCTACTGAGTGGACTTCTTTGCTTTACTCTCGAATAATTAGATAGAAAAATTATGTACTGGACAGAGATATCAAGGGAGTGAATGTCCCATTGTGCAGCTGGCCAAAACTTCATCTTTGTGCCTTGCTGCCCTTTCCTCTGATCACCAAAGTGCTGCTCGCTTAGATGAAAAGACTGGCTCCTGGGGCCAAGGTGCACATCTCCTTAGATGTCCTTAGATGTCACTGCCTCTGGCCTTGGTGTCCCCATCTACAACCAGGTGAAGATGCCATGGCCCAGAAACTGATTGGATCAAATCCAGGATGGAATCTGCAAAAGACGTGCTAGTTCATCAGCCCACATACAAGCTAGTTTGGTGATTCCCCAGCCCTGGAAAAAGTCATAAATAAGGTTTCAAGAAGCCTCAAGAGTCCCAAGGCCTAAACCCTTATGCAGCACCAACTTGATCCTCCTATCAATGAAATCAGTAGGAAGATTGCAGCCCCTGGCCAGACAAACTACTGTAGAGGGGGTCAACTAATGGGACCAAGGCATTTCAGAATCTGTGGAGGCAAATCCAGAAGAATGCTCTCCAACCCTCACGCAGGTGGGGAGGAGCTCCTCCCTTGCCACGGTCACAGTACCACTGTGCCATCCATCCATCCACCCACCCACCTGGATCCTGCTGCCTGGCCTGGGGAGCCTTCCTGCTGTTGCCACAGTCTGGCTTGAGAGGGAAGGGTAAAATGGCCCCTGCATCCTTCTCCTTTCCCCAAGACAGCCTCCTCCCACTACTGTCTCCTTCAACAGCAGGGGAAACAGAGCCCTCAGCCTTGCATCCTGCTGCTACTGCCTCCTCACTGAACTCTTCTCTTCCCGCAGAAGATGCAAGCAACAGGCAAGGAGTCACATCAAAGGGGGTGCTGGACATTGGGACATGCTGGATATAGGTGCTGGTCCTGCTTCATCTATGGGATCCTGAGTCTTTCATGGGCAGGTCTGGGTCCTGGGGCAAGAAGTGGCTGCTGGTGTGGGATGCTGGAGGCAAGGAGGAGGCAGAACTGGACTCCATCTCACCCTCATCTGAGGAATGGAGGCATCCCAGGACGGAAACAATTCCTGCTGAGGAGCCTGGATCTGGCTGCGCATTTCTTCTGTGAGATACAGGAAGCTGGCCTAGATGGGCCTTGGCCTGATTCAGTGGGGCTGTTCTTATGCTTCTGGCAATGAGAGTCCGACAGGGAGGCTTGAGATTTGCTGGTGGGGAAAGGCATCAATTTCTGCTCAAGGACTCTACAGGGCTCAGCGAGCTCACCGTGAGGGAATGGTGTCCCCATCCCAGGGGCTAGGAGTGAGCACAGCCACTACAGACAATTTATGTAATTTTTTTATAGCCTACTTGTGAAAGCATCTTTCCTTGGCGAGCTAAAACCGAGTATTTTGGATGCTCCCCTTTCGACCTTCTTTAATTTGGCTTCCCTTTCTTTTGTTCCATAACTCTTGCCTTCCAACATGATCCATCCATACTTAGCAGGATGAAATTTTGCTTCCTGGGTCTATATCCCAACTATGGAAGTATGCCCAATTCTTTGAGACTGTGTTGCATAGCTCTCAGAGAGCGAGCCAGTTCAGATCTCACCTCTGCTCAAGTGGATGGATATAGGCCTTAGCCTCTCTTCTCTCAAGCAGCATTAAACAATGATTTGCATGTATGAAACAGTCACCTAAGCACTATGGCCCCAACTTTCATACACACATATTCGTTTTCTATCTAGGCAGCTAAGGGTGCTGTGCTAGATGGAACAAGACCCTGTATGACTATCTTCATGCTCTTCCCACCCAATCCGATATGGGCTATCTTTTCTGGGCTCTGACCACGTTCTGCACCTCTGATCGCACAACTGCAAAGGAAGCCCCAAGCTGCTAGCCTTCCACCACCACCAGGCACTCTTTGTGCTCCTCCATTTTAAATCCCGGCAATGCCAGATGCGTTCCAAGCACTTGGGACAGGGGGCTCCCGCAAATGTGTGTTAACAAGTCATTGCAAAGCTCACTTGCCACAAGTCATTTAGCAAGACTGACTTCAAATCAGCATGAAGGTAAACACGCTTATTACAATTATCCGTGTACAAAAAAATCAACAACAGCCGAACAACTTTCTAATATGCAATTACAGCCGCTTATTGATTTTACAATGTAATCCGCTCCGATTGATTTAATAACACAATTATAGGCTGGCTCCCGGGATATTAGTGTGAGAGATTTTCATAAACTCCAAAGCAAAAAACTAAGCGGCTTTTAAAACACCACCGTCAGATGGCTGTTTGGGGAATTATTAGCCATATGAAATCTCCTAAATCTCCTCATCGTTACCTTGAAAAAGGGTTTTCTGTTACAAAAATGGCAAGCGAGAATGAGAGGCTACTGACGGAGCATCACTCCATACCCATTTCAAAGTTGGCCAGAGATGCTAGGGATATCTGCAGGTGGACCAATTCCTCAGCACGTGGAAAGGAGCAGACCTCTTGCCTCCGCAAGGCTATGCATTTGTGTACAAAGTGCCACTTGCAGGAAGCACGCTGCTGCTGACAGAGCTCTGCATGACACCTGTGGCAAATGGTGGCAGCGGAGCTGTCCGCTTGGCTGGAAACCTTTTTTTAACCCCATCTCTGTGGGCAGCTGTGGGGTTCAGCAGCACCTGAAGTGCCATTCACCTATTTCTTTCCGCTAGGACTGTGTTCTTCAATCTTGGGGTCGGGACCCCAATGGGGTCACGAAACCCCGGCTGTGGGAATGAAAAACTTCAGGGAATAAAGGCATCTGGTGTACGCCTTCAGGTACCAGGAGACTGTGCCCCAGGCCTACGCAGGTTTTTAGCTACTGTGCTAAAATAGCTTTCACTAGTGCCAGGCTTCATGGCAACTTTTTCTGCTGTCTCTAATCAGAATATTTGGTTGCAGTGAACAGTGCTGGGAGTGGGGAGTGATGAAGGAGGCAGACAGGGTCCTGGGAGAGGGCAGGATTGACAGTAAAGTCCCATGCTTTATTTATTGGGGTTGTGGCACAAAAAGAACATTGAAGACCACTGCTCTGGAATGTGCCAGAAATGACCCCACTTCCCATTCCGTAAAATGGAAAGAAGCTTTGCCACCCCCGAGTTTGGTCCCTCTGAACCTGAAGCAGAGAATTAAAGTTCTGTCAAGTGCTCCTTGTGCGAATGTAGGGAGTTTGGATCAGAGAAGAAGGGGGGTTGTATGCCCCACTTGGTTCTAACAGCATCTGGACATTTTTGCAGTGGGCTCTCACAGAACTGCAGAAATTTTCCATCCCCAGACATGGTTGGGGTTTGACCTTTGCATAGGTAGTAGAAGGGTTGCTAACCATTAAGAATTTTTTGACCCTATTTTTAAATACTTCCTCATGGCAAATTAATGATGAACAATGCAGACTTGCACATGTCTACACAAAAGTAAGTCCCGCTGAGTGCAATGGGACTAACTCCCAGGTGAGTTTAGGATTGCAGCCTAATCATCTCTCCTCGGAAGCCATTCTTGGCTGCCTCATTTGCTGCCTTACCTTTGCAAAAGAAACCAGAGGGATGAACACCACATTCTTATCCACCACAGAATCCGACTGCCGCCACATTCATCCTCCACCCAAGGCTGACACACAGGGGAGAACATACCAGAGTAGGCCAAATGAAGCCAAGACCCCTCCCTCTCTCAGGTGAGCACAGTGAACAATCCAGAACCACAGGATGATGGAACTGCTCAGATCCAGCCAATATGGCTCCCTTGGCATTTGGCACATGGATTCCTGCTGGCATTCACTCTGCTGCTAAGAAACCATGGATGAACTTGGCTACTTGGAACAGAAGGCGGAGGAGGCCAACCAAACTCCCCAACCATCTTGGCAGAATCTGTGCAAGGGTTGTCAACCCATAGAAAGAAACCCCCTTAAGTCCAGTCCCACGAGGAACATTCGCAACCATAAAGACCCAGGCCAATGCAATGGGGCATCCTCATTCCAAAATGCCTGAACTCCCCCCTGCTCTGGCCTAATGAACAAGCACTTGTGAACTCAGAACTGCTTGCCCACTGGCACAGAAAGTGCCCCCCAAACGCACAACACGCACACGCCGAGCGCTTTCCCTCCAATGTATTCACCAGCTTTATGGGCCCATTTTTCTTGTCAAGCTGACAGCGCTGCTAAGTGGATTTCTCTCTGATATGCGGACAGATTATCACATTACCCCAATGTCCAACACAAACATATTACTTTATATTCAATAGCTCTAATGAATATAAACTGCTTTTTCTCTTTTTGGGAGGGGAAGGCGGCTGGTGGGAGGGGGCAATCTATAGATTTTTAATGAGGGCTGCTATTTACTCCCTCCTCTTTAAAACAGGTTGAGGTGCAGTCTCTGGCTGGAAAATCAATGCTGTTATTGTTGGAATATTGTATATTGATATTGTAATAATAAGATGCAATTGATTTAGGGGTGCGTATGGATGGGGTCAACCCAGGGTTACTCTGCCGAGAGAGTGGCCCTGTCCCTCCAAGTTTAAACAAAAAAACCAAAAAGAGTGGAAGGCAACCCATTCTCCCTTTCAAACCTTGGACATCCTCCCATCTGCTGCCATCCCTCCCAAAAGGGTTGTGCAGAAATGCAGAGTGGCACAGAAGGGAGTCCAAAAAGAGGCACTCCTAAGGGAAAAGAAGGATGTGGTCTGGAAGTAAACTATGCAGCATTCCAGAATATGGGGCACATCTGGGGAGGGAGAGAGGGAGGGGGGGGGCTAGTTCTGTATGATACAGAGCAAGATCCAAAACAGGAGAAAATCCACCACCTAACCCTCCCCCCAAGCCTTCCTCCTACAGCAGAATCAAGGTGAGTAAGGAAAGCCAGTGGCATGGGAATAGCACAGCATTCCAAGATTAGTCTGGGGAGACACACCGGGAGCTCAGGAGGTGGCCAGCAGGTAAGGGTGAAGGCAGCAATGCCGTCTTTCATCTTGGGTGCCTTGGGGCAAAGGACTGCCTGACCCTTGTGCAAAGCTGTGCTGACATTCTGGCTCCAGCAGATCCAACGGTGTGGCAGAAGGGTGACACTTGTGCAAGGGATGACCATGCATAGCACGAGAGACAGCCAAGCTAGAGAGGCTGGCTGCGGCCGTCCATCCTGAAATCCCAATGAGATGCTGGAACTAACTGGCGTACACGCCCGGCCTTGGGAAATGTGCTCATTTGGAGTGAAGCCGGCTGCACCTGCATTATAGCCACCAAGACGGATCACCCGGTGGCCTGTGCTGAGCAGGTCCATATTTAAGCTGTCCCCATGCTTTATGGTCTGTACAGAAGCTGATGCAAAGGCAGCGAGAGGCCATTTGTCACTGCTGGAATGGCAGATTCCTGTTAATGAATAATATCACCGCTCTCTTTGTACAACAGCTCCCAGCACTGGGGGTAGCAGGCAGAGGGGGAGGACGTGCATCCGACTGGCTGCCTTGTTTCCGACTTCCTTTTATTTGTCTTTGTTACCAACTTAAGGGTCCATCCACACAACTCATTTGCCATCACCCACCCAGTACGACCACCGCAGCATCTCCCAACTTTGCAGGCACAACAACAACGTTTTCTGTCTTGTCACAGTCCCCACCACTCCCACCTTTGCTGCTTGGCTATTTGCTAACAACCAGTGTTGGAAAGAAATTCATCTTCCTGCCCGGGCTCTGGAACGGATGAGCTACCGAGTGACAACTGTATTGCTGAAGGAGTACTGAGGTACCCAGGAGTATCCCTGCCTTGCCCATTGACGGATGGCTTATGCCACTATCCTGCTCTCAGGTCAGCCTAAGCCACTTCCACAGACCAGCCTCATCTCAGATTTCCCTTAAGCCCACCCCCAGTATTACTTGCACTGGAACTGACTGGCCACAGCAGAAAAGCCAACTCAAAGTAGATTCTTTCTGGATCAGGCCAGCAACATGTCCTGACCTAGACTGAGGGCGCAACCCTAACCTGGAGTTAGGCCGGCACAGTTAGGCCAGTAAAGTTTGGCTGGCACAAGGGATACCATAAAGTATGTTTGGACCACTCTTGGAGTCAGAGACCAGCACACGGATGTGCACCATCCTCCTTGACTCCGAGAGTGGTCCAAACACACTTTATGATCGCCCTTGTGCAGGCCAAACTTTGCTGGCCTAACTCCAGGTTAAGACTGCGCCCTAAGCCCTTACAACAGGAAGGTTCATTGGTAGCCGTAATTCTCTTCCCAGCTGCCTGTTGGGTTGCTGCAGTCAGGTTTGTCCCAGGATACAAGGGAGAACAGATAACACCATGCTTTAAATGAATGTCTTAAATCATGTTCCAAGATGTCAGCTTCTCTGGGATTCAGGAACTTCACATCCCTTTGTGTGTGGGGGGGCGGGGGGCGCGGGTTCACACCACCTTCACCTCAGTCCTAAGAACGATTTCTTTGGAATTTCACTTTCTCATAGAAGCAGGTACAATACTAATTGTGGAGGTCTCTAGGAGGTCTCAGATCTCCATGACTATTTGTGCCCTTTGAACAGAACATGGATTTCAGTGCACAGTTTTCATATTCTCCAAAACACCAACTTCCTTTAAGTACGATTCATATTTCAGATACGATAGTTGCTTTGGGTTCTTTACAGTTCTGTTTCTATCATCTTATAATGCGTCACAACAGGGTTTCTCAAACTGGACCCAATATCCAGCAGGTCCTGGGCTGGTCTTTCCTGCCTACCCCTGCATTCAGTTGGCTCCAGCGGCGTCATTCAGCCGGTACGCTGGGCGGGACTTACCTTTGAGCGGCAGTCCACCCGCTGGGCGGGAAAGTGGTGGAACGCGGCGTGACGCAACGGGCGGACTGCCGCTCAAAGGTAAGTCCCGCCCAGCGTACCGGCTGAATGACGCCACTGGTTGGCTCCAAACAGGAGCCATCTGGCCGTACTTAGAGGCCGCACCGCGTCTCCACAGGCCTTCAGAAGCAGCTGAAATGTCACTTCCAGTTTACTTCCAGGTTTGTGAAAATGACTTCCAGTTGCTTCCAGAGGCCTTCTGAGGCCTGGCGCCAGAGGTGGTGTTGTGATTCAGCACCTTCTCCTACAGAACAGGTGGGTCACAATGGGGGGCAAAGTTTGAGAACCCCCATGTTGCAGTATTGTTACTTGGTAGCTTGTATTCAAGACAAGTCCAACGTTTTTATAACTTAACCATGTTTCCATCCCTCACTCCTGCAGAGCTATTATATATTAATTATGCAGTTTAATAATATAAAATAATATTTTTTAATGTTAATACATTATTTCATATATATTGGTATAGCCCAGCTATTGCCAAAGTGAACTGAATTCCTACCGATTAATGTTTTGGGAAGGGACCAGACATCAGTGGTGGAGTGCATGTTTTGTTTGCAAAGGGCCCAAGTTCAATAACAGGAATCTCCACTTAAAGGGATCTCATGCCCACAGGAAGCTGCCTTGTACAAAGCCAGATCTGGGGTCCATTTAGGTCAGCTACACCAAAGGAATTTTTCTGTCTTACCAGGAGGTGCCAGATAACAAACCCAGACACCTTCTGCATGCAAAGCACATGGTCTATCATTCAGGTAGCATGTGTAAGACACATGGGTGTGTGTGTGTGTGTCTCAGAACAGGGTACAACAGCCAGCTTCTGCACTCTGCCTTCAACAAACTGCTATTCATCTTCAACTGGGGAAGCAGTGGATATTCTGAACCAGTGTTTGGAGTCAGCAATGGGCTAGAAATAATCAGGTCTTGTTGCGACTACCTCTCAGAGGCTCAATAATCAAACAGGTGCAATCACGGCATGCACACATCAATGTGTCAGTATGTGCAATCCACACACAGAATCTTGTGGTAATGAGTTCCACAGTATAATAATATTATATTATTGTTATTGTTATTGTTATTGTTGTAAAAATAGCATTCAGAATAAAAAAATGGAGTTGAAAATACCATCTATCTTTTAAGCCAGGAGATATCCACTGGATTCACAGAAAAACACCACCACCATAGGATGAGGAATAAATTGGGGCGTTCCCCTCCTCCCTCTTAACCTTCTATATGACCATGGTGGGGAGGTCCTTGAGACGGCCGGCAGGTATATCAGATGATGCTGACAGAGGGTGGACAGAACATTAAGAATAACTTACCTCATTATCTGCAATTACATTACTGCCACACACCTCATTTCTTCGCAAAGAAAAGAAAATTAGTTTTATATTGACTTCATCCTAGCACTTTTCCCAACCGGCCGCTGAATAAACCGCTCAATGATCCAATGTGGGGAATGGGGATGTGGGGGTGGGGGCTTTCTTTTCTGTAATTAATAACAATTTCTCCTAACCTGTTGCCTAGAGGTGACACACACAGACACGGAACAACAGCGCACGAGAGCATATTTTTGTGTGACATGATGTGCATGTCTGGTTTGGAAATGTGACACAAGCTACAGAGGCTTGATCTTGAATTACACCTGGAAAGTTCCGTCCACAAATCACCCCCTCCCCTCTACAGGCTCGTCAGTGAGAGTCGAAAGGCACCTCAGCTGTCCTGCTATGTACAATATGCTTCTGCCCCAGTCCCTGCCTAGCCCTGCCATGGGATGTCACTTTCCAAACGTCTGCAAAGACCCCAAAGAATGGCCTGCTCTCCGGGGCCAGGATGCAGGAGTACAGGAACAGGGAGAGTGTGCGCAGAAGCGGCAGGTCACAGTGGAGTGGCTTCCCTCTGTATTGGCATCCGGCCACCTCTCCGCCCATTAGCCATAATTGCTGGCAGGAGAATAAGAGCTTCTTTATAAGCAGAGCTCTGCTCTGGTGGGTGGAGAGGAGAGGGACGGGCTCCTTAGCTCAGGGTGCAGACACCAGGCCCCAATCTGTCATGAAATCTCCAATCAAGAAAAGAGCCATGGAGCCAGGCCCACCTTGAATTCATTTTGCTCCAGAATCCAGCAGTCCTCGTCCTTTTGGGGCCCTGTGTGTATCTGTTCCTCCTGCCAGTGCTGACTGACATTTGACAGAACAACAGGGCCTTCTCTGCAGCAGTGCCCAGACACTGGCACTCCCTTCCCCAGGAGATCTGAGCTGCCCCCAGCAATTTTGGGAGCTACAGAAACATGACTGGTCTGCCAGACCTTCTATCTTGCTGATTTAAGTCTCCCTATAAACTGTTTATTGCTGCTCTCACTGGTTTTATTGTTTATTAACAAATCCCCTGCTATTTGTTAGGGCTACTGTATTATTGCTTTTGTTGCTTGTAGAAGGCGGTTTACAAACAAGCCAGGGATATTTCAGGTATTGGCTCAATAGGTCCCTCCAATGAATGGCTTCTGCAGTTGCTCGGCTCCTGGTCCAAAGGAGCTGCTTTCTGGCCCCACGACTGGCCCCCGAGCTTGGGGTTTTAGGCAGAAGACTTGCCCACTCCTGCCACTTGCAATGCCAGGGAGTGAACCTGGGGCCTTCCAGAAGCCTACCAACATCCTGTCGCTAAACCACGGTCCCTCACATGCTTCCCCCATTTGTGATTGCACAGTGATACCGGCCACTACTGGCGTGCCCCCAGGATACACCTGTGGACAGATGAGTATCCCAGCAGCCAAGACACTTGTTCTCACCAGCAGTCTTCCTTTCCTGGCTAGCAGGAAGGGCAGCTTCCTCTCTATACCCTGGGAGCTGCATTCCTCATCAGCCTTCCTTGGCCCTCTTCCAAAGGAACATTTCAAGGGAATGCAGTTCTTTCCCAGATTTTCTTTGTTATAATTTTTAATGAATGTATTTGCAGGCTTGTCTTTGCTAAAAAGGTGCAGCAAAAACTTTTTTAAAAACGTTGACACTCTCATCATCTTGTGCTCTCATAGTTTTATCAGCCCTGCTGAGGTTATGCTTTTCTGTGACCAAGTAACTGTGGGTGAGGACTGTACATTGCACTGGAGATGCTAATTAGTCCCTTGTGGCTCTAGAATGCTATGGACAGCCATTAACACCTAACTAGCTGTCCAATCCTAATCTTGTGGTTTGCTGGTGTACTATGTGCAGTGATGACTACATGCACCTGTACACGGTCCACCAGCGCAGCAGCCTCTCTATGAGTCTACACAGTGCTCTTGACAATGCAAAAGCTGGAAGGCTGGGTGCTGCCAGCCGTTGTATCCTGTGCTGACTTGGCCATCAGCAGGTTTCTGCCAGTGGAGAGTTAAAAAAGGGACAGATCATGGCATCCACCACATGCCATCTGATCCCCTGGCATCTACCATATCCAAAGCCCCATCCCAGGTATGACATGCCCCAAGCAGGCTCCTCAAATCTACACCAGCAAAACAGCTGTTTTGCTCCGAGGAGTCCCATAGAGCAAAACTCTGAGGAGTCCCATAGAGCAGTGTTCTTCACTGGCACTGGAACTGCAATGGGGTCACAAGTCCTCAGGTGTGGAGTCCAGGCAACTTATGAGAATGAAAGCAGTTGAAGACCAGTGGACTAGAGCACCACCAGATGAAGAGAGATGCTTCTTTAGGAACCAGGAGAAGGTGACCCAGAGTGCAATCCTAACCTGGATTTAGGCCAGCACAGTTAGGCCAGCACAGTTTGGCCAATACCAGGGCCACCATAAAGCACCTTTGGACCTTTAGTCAAGGGAGAATAGCGCATGTCTGTGTGATGGTCCCTCTGACTCCAAGAGTTTGCTCAGAGCATAAACATACTTTATGGTGCCCTTGTGCCGGCCAAACTTTGTTGGCCTAATGGTGTGGCCTAACTTCAGGTTCAGATTACACTTCCAGTCCTGCTCAGGTTCTTAGCAATTGTGCTAAAATAGCTTTCACTAGTGCCAGGCTTCAGGGTAACCTATTCTGTTCCATCTAATAAGAATATTGATTTACGGTGAACAGTGCTGGGAGTGGGCAGTGACGGGGGTGAGGTAGGCAGATAGGGGCCTGGGAGGGGGAGTGAGTGACAGTGGGGTCCCCAGTCTCATTATTTATATATTTATTTGGGTCATGGCACAAAAAAGGTGGAAGACCACTGCCATAGAGGACCGGGCAGTTGGCAGGCTGGTTTTTCTTCACTTACCTCTCCCAGCCCACCTGGTCCCTTGTTGGCACACAGGATATTTTTACGTAAGTAATCTCTCTACGTTTCTAGAAGTCCTGCTGTGTCCAATGGGCCTTACTCTCAAGAGAACATACACACAAATGTAGCTTTAGGACCCAGTCCTATCACACACACACACACCCGCTGATGCAGTTGCACTGCCGAAGCAGACATTGTGCCCTGTGGAGGAGGTGGGGCAGTCCTGGAGGTCTCCCTTGGGTCAGGGAATACTTGTTCCCTTGGCCAGGTATAAACCTCCACTGCCCGATTAGATTTACTTGGACCTAGACCAGCAATTCAGCTGATGCAAGTCTGAGTGGACCTGGGAGGGTGGATTGAGGCCGGGAAGGGAAATGGACAATCAGCAGTGCAGCTGGCGCCAATACCGCATTTGCTCATACGAATCCCTCGTTACCTTCATCTTTCATTCCATCTCCATAATGTCTAAACAAATTGTAAGCTCCTTGGGACAAAGATCTCTCTTTTTGATTACATCATTCTTTAAAGTGCCATGCAGACTGTTGGCATGAAAACATGCATACATACCAGTTTCCATTTGCAGGTGTTGGTCTTAATACTGTATTCCAAACTGGCTGGTCACTGACAACATTCATTTATAACCTCCAAAGGAGACGTCCTGCCTTCTCCACTGTGGTGCCCATGCTTCAAAAACTCCTCCTCACCGGGAGACCAAATTGGCTACCTCCTTATATGGGTTTTGCCAATTGGTGAAAACTGTTTTTTCTTTACCAAGACATTTTTTTCTGCAGCCTCCCGAGTGTTTTCACTGCTGTTTTTTGTGTCATTAACGGAGGTGGTATTACAAGTGGCCTTATATGCTATTGCACATTGTCTTGAACAGTTGAAAAGGCAACTGAATTAAAAAAAAATAAACACAGGAAGAACCAGCTAGGGACTTAGTAGCAAACCTAGAACAACTGTACTAGAGAAAGAGTCCCTGCACTCCCCTGCCAGATGCAACTAGTCTGCACCAAAGCATGCATAATGCTGCCCAGCAGTGTAGAGACACAATGAAGCCAAGTCCTTGGAAATGCCTGTCCTCCCTCTTTTATAAGCCTATCAAGCCCACCTGCCACCTATTTCTGGAATGGGACAAGCAGCCTATGGACGTTGCCATCTCTGCAAATGTTTAAGAAGCAGCTGGACAACCAATAGGTTAATCTAGGCTTATAATTTCCGCACAGACCTGCTGCAATCTTTCCCTGCATAAATTGGACTTATCGTGAGGGTGTGGTTCCTAAACGGTGAGGCTATGCACCACTTACTAGTTGCTTCATGTGCAACTGCAACATGAATTCCTTACTTCCACGAGGGTGCAATCCTAAGCTGAGCTGGAACCAGGCAGGCTGGAGCCTCCATGGAGCATGTTTGTGCTCTTACCCCGGGGTAGGCACCAGCTGCCCCAATGGGTCCTCAGATCTGTGCCTGCTATTTAGGGTATATATCAGGTATAATCGGGGTATAATTGGGGCCATGCGGCCTGGGGACGGGAGCTTGGATGTGGCCACTAGGCCACGTTCCAAGTCCATCCCCTCCCCAAGCCGGCATGCCTCCTGGCCTGCCCACCCTCACCCAGAAACATCCTATTGCCCTCCCTGGCTGCCCTAGGTGCTTCATGACCCACCTGAAATTGGCTCATGACCCACTGGTGGATCCTGACCCACAGTTTGGGAACCACTGATCTAGATAAACCTTTTCCTCCAGAAATCCCTGGAACTGGGCCACCCCCATGTACTTAGAACATCCTTGCACTTCCAACGAAAGCCGAACCCTGTCAGTACATTGCTACTTTGCAATACGGTATGGTTATTTCTTTGCACAAATGCGGAAAAGGTAAACTGGATGCCACAAGAACACTGTGGTCAGACAAAGCATGGCTGAAGTTGTGTCTCTCCCTCCACCCGCCCAATCTAGGAGATAACGACCAGGCTGATATTGAAGGATAGCAGCCGGCTTGGCAATAAGGGGGAAAAAGGCAATTTCATCTTTATTAGTGAGAGATTTCTCTTTTAGTAATAAGCACACTTCAAATAATTAGCGTGTTTTACGTAATAATGAAATTATGGAAATGCAGTCCACTTATTCAAACAAGTCACCATTACCATATTTTTAAATATTAGACTTAATTAGAGTTTATCACTTCACAGAAGTACACGGAGTGGAGATTTTTTTTCCTCCTTTGCGCAAAAAAAAAAAAATCCTCATAAAGTGTTTATTAAGAGCGGGTAAGAAGGGGATAATGATGTGTTTGGAAATTAAGGCAATCAAACATTTAATGCTATGCACTCCTGTAGGCAAAAGCATTCAAATGAGTCAATTAGACATCCATTATCCAGGCACGATTAAACACGGCAGGACGAGAGGCTGTCCGCCCCACTGCCTGTTTGTGCTGAGGACTTATGCCCACTTAAAGCTGGCTAATAAAACACTAAACTTGGAAGAGGATACAAAAAAAGAAAAAGGGAAGGGAAGAAAAAGAAAAGGTAAAGACATAAGGAGGTGGACCATCAAAATGACAGGCAGGCCATGAGAGGAGGGACAATGATGTAGTGGTGTCTAGTGGACCAGGGTTTCATAAATCACAATAATTAAGTTAACACGAAAATCAACTTCACCATCCCATTAAATTACAGCATTTGCATATTAGGGCTCAGATGAAGTCTGTGGCTTGGCAGGCCAAGGAGGGGGTTGGGAGAGAGGAAAAAGTAGGTGGAGAGGGGAGGAGGCAGGGAGCTGATAAGGGATCCATTTATTATGGTGAATAACTAATTTCAGAATTTATAGTGCTGGATTTTCGTCCCCATGCCATTTATATTACCAGAGGAAATTAAGGGGCGGGCAGGAGGCTGGCTGGACATCTTTCTGCGTTATTGCTTGTCTGCCATTTGCAAATCATTATTAATTGTGGCCCACGTGCGTGGTGCAGTAGGCCACAGCGCCGGGACAGACAGTGCCAGCACACATATCTCTTCATCAGGCCCCCAGCCACTGGCCCTGAGAGGCAATTACCCCTCCCTGATTGGTATCAGATAAGGAGGGAATTTTTACAAATTAGGGAATAAATAGGATTTCCACATGTGGAGCAGAGAGGACTTGAGAGGCAGTAATGAAAAACGATACATCACCATCAGCCAGACAATCCTATTCATACACTCCTGCATTATGCTCACCACTCATAAAAATCCCACCAAATGACAAACAGACACCGACAGCATGTCGTGCAAAATCAGACTCATTCTCCACCCTCACAACTTCCTCAGGCAGTTTTTGGGGACCTTTCCCTCCAAAATGGCCACAGCTAGAGATGGGATATCAGTAGCAGCTAATTTCCTTAATGGAGGGAGGTTCCTGGGCTCATGCCTGCTTGAAAGCCAAGACTGATCTCTTAATCTGAGGTGCAAGAGGGTGGCTTATAACTATTTATTGCTGAGGGATGATCATCTTAGACAACATACCTGGAAACACGCCCTTCTTTATCATCACCTCATCTATTCCAGGGCTGAGCCAGAAACTGCACTGCATCCTGGTAGGCCCTGCACTTGTACTAAAAACCGATAAGCAGTTCTCCACCAGAAACACTTAATAAATACATTTTCCTTGCATGGCCACAGCCTGTCTAGTCAATATATTCAGGGCTAGAAAATAATTTTCCCTGACATGTTACTTTGATAGGCAACTCTGGTTTCTATAGTCTAATTTTATTTAAAATATGCTCTTAGTGCATGTTAGCATCAACTAGCTGGGTTTGTTTTACTCAACAGGTTCCCTTTCTTTTCCCCTGGCCAAGTCCCCTGGCACAGTATGTCAGTTTTTCCCGAACTGCTTGCTTCTGGCAAGAAATAATCTGAATAATTGCAGACT
Organism: Lerista edwardsae; assembly: GCA_029204185.1. NCBI lineage: Eukaryota > Metazoa > Chordata > Lepidosauria > Squamata > Scincidae > Lerista > Lerista edwardsae. The sequence continues at coordinate 4,294,525 of JAJKFI010000055.1, forward strand.
TTGTTCTTCTATTATGGAAACTGGTCTACTGAATGTGTTTGGATGACACTATAGGAGGCTAGACAAGACTATCTTTCTATCTTCTTCACTTCTAAAATGCAGTAATTCTTTATACGAGTTGAAAGGATTGTGCATGGTGAACGTGTAAAAGCAACCAGAAAACCAACACCAGGCAACTTGCACGGCTCCTGTGTGCACAGCAGTGTGTACAGTGTACACAGCAGTCTCAGACAGGCATGGAACACTGTCCTCCCAGCGCCTCTCTCTGCCATGCCTAAATCCTCCTGGGATCAGCTTGGATTAATTACATCCCAAGAGGCATTCTGCCCACAGAGACCATTTTTGTATATAAAGGCCGGCTTATAATGCCAGCAAAGAATTAGGAGGCTTTGCAAAACCATTTTAGCAACTTCTTTGTGGTGCAGCACATGCCTAAGGTCTCTCCTCTGGGAGTTGGTGAATTTCTCTGTACGGGAGCACAGCTATACAGTTCCCACAGGTGCCAAGACCAGCATGCATCAGAGCAGGGAGGCAATCACCGTTCACAACTCCCTTTCCAGCCAGGTCAGATGCTCTGCCCTTCTCAGAGTTTCCCAGTTGTCAATATTCTGGCCAATCCAGAATGTCAGATGCCAATCCGCTAAGCATGTCTCCTTTGGGAAATGGTGTTCGGCAGACATCAATATGAACAACAAGAGCAAACTTTTTCTTTGCGAGCTCTGATGAAATAAATGGCAACTGTGCCGGACACTTCCATACCTTGGAGTGAGCCCCATTCTTTTCAGGGGGGCTCATGCAGGAGATGTTTGGGGCTTATTGTGCCATATATTTCTGGGGCCTGTGTTTGGTCCAAGAAAGGGCTGAAAGTATACCAAACAATTTAAACACCCAGGCAACAAACAAAACAAAATGTAAAAGGGGAAGGAGGCTTGTTTTAAAGCTATCCTCCCCAATTGCTCTTTCGCCAACATTTTGCCTATTTAGAACTGGAAGCACAGGAGCCAATTTTATCTGGTTGTTATTCCTCATTTGTGCTCTCCTGGCGTTTCCAGAGTACTCTCTCTCTCTCTCTCTCTCTCTCTCTCTCTCTCTCTCTCTCTCTCACACACACACACACACACACACACACACACACACACACACACACACACACAGAGAGAGAGAGAGAGAGAGAGAAAGAGAGAGAGAGAGAGAGAGAGAGAGAGAGAGAGTGTGTTAGGGGTAAAACAGGAAATATGCTGGCTGAAAGGGTCTTCATCTCTCACTGCTCCAAATCAGCCAGCCAGGTGTGATTGTCTCAGCAATAGGAATGGATTGCCGTTTCTGGCACAGAATCTATTCTACATGCAGCTAGAAATGTATGTGGGGTGGGGGTGGGAAATACCACCAGCATTAATGTAATGTCTTACATTACAGTATGGTATGGAGCAGTTCGAAAGCACCTAAATGCAAGTAGATAAATAGGGACCACTTTGGTGGGAAGGTAACAGCGTTCCATGCGCTACGGCGTAGAGTCATGCCGGCCACGTGACCACGGAAGCTTGTCCTCGGACAAAACGCCGGCTCTACAGGCTTTGAAACGGAGATGAGCACCGCCCCCTACAGTCGGTCACAACTAGAACATTCGGTCGTGGGGAAACTTTTACCTTTACCTTTATGGAGACTGTGCTGATACCAGGTGACGCAACAGAATCCAGCAAGTGTGGGTACGTGGGGGTGACCCTGGTGTCCCTCTCCTGATCCTCGACAGACCACCTCTGTGATCACAGGCAAGAATATTTTCTCGGCGATAATGTAGGAGTGGGAGAATGCTGGTGTTTTGAACAGCATCATTCGATGGGTGGTGTTCAGTGAGCATGTTGATGGTGGAAACTCCAATCTAGGTGCTGGAAAACAACTTTATTCTAAAAGGAATATTGGCAAGGCACTCCTTGGAATTGACAGTAACATTGTATGTGTGCTGCTGGGCTATGCCTCGTCTCTCACTGGAAGAGAACTAAAGCAATGTTGTGTCTGGTGCACAGTCATATATTCTCTGTGGGAAGGTCAGACCTCTGCTTGCCATAAAGGAGTAATGTCTTGGCACTTATCCTCACAATATTTATGGCAAGTTTACGCTTGGCCGTTAAAAGTCAGTGGTGGTTACTGCTGATAAAGGAAGGGCTCTGCTCCCTGGAACTTTCTGCCCTTGCTGAACTGCTCTTAGATGTGCCTGCTGAGAACCTCATACAGGTGCTGGATTTTTCTTCTTCTAATGCTGAGCAGATTTCCATGCTTCCTACAGAAAGGCAACTGGCTTGCAAGCAGCCTACAGTACATCTGGGTTCCAGTTCTATACTGAGACTGCTAAGAGCAGGGACCAATTTTTTCATCTATGTTCACACCAAGCCACAGGCATCAGGGATTCTCCAAGCCTAGCCAGAGCCTCCAGGCATCTTTACAGTAAAAGCTGTGAAATAAAATAACTAGCATGCATTTTTCTTCTTGAGCCCTGCTAGTAGATATCCATGTGTTTGCTTTACTAGGAATCTGGTCCTAATGTCTTAACAGTTACAAGCCCTCACTTCTGCAGCATGGATGCCCTGAACAACTGGCAGGGGAAGGGAGATAGAAAAGAGGCCTTACAGACACAAAATGTTGCTTGCATCCTGACCACTAGAGGTGTACTAGCCAGGTAGTGCAGAAGGAAAGGACTGGCCTTCAGCTGTTCCCTGGACCACTCCTTTTTCTAAATCAGGAGTGTATCAACCTACTTGGGCAGCAGGATCCCCTGATGGAGCGGGATGGACTTTACAGTTGTGGAAGACTCTGCATACCCCTGTTGCAGGGTTTTGCCATGTGTTTCACAGGACAGTTAAAAAGTGCTTCTCCCTTGCATGCTAGCAGCTTCCCCCTCCATCTCTGCTACAGCTGTGCCCCCTCATCCCTTGCTGTCCTTTGCCCATGTCTTCCCAACAAGCCTTGAACCGGTCTCCCGTTTGCCTTCTGGTTCAGTACTGCTGCTGGGATTGGGACCCTAATTAGGGATATATTTCAAAGTCAAAATGGGAGAATCTGTTAAATAGAGCCACTTCTCCCTGCAAGTGACACGCCATGACAAGGAAAGGGAATGAAAGAGAAGGGTTGCAATTCCGGAGCTTCCAAGAGTCCTAATATAAAGTTCTCCTCTGCTTTAAAGCCAGGCGAGATGGCCTAGTTATTGTGTTGAAAGGCTTTGGAATGAAACTGCAGAGCTGCACTCAAATCTTTCAAATAAGCCCAGCTTCATTTTGGCTGGTCCAGCAAGGCAGAGGCACTGATTGCACACAGAAGGGCAAGTCTCTTTATCTTGGAGGGAGACCTGCCTATTTTTAAACATTAGCTCCCAATCCCCAGTCCAGCCCTTTGTCTCTCTTGCCTTCGGAAGGACAGATCAAACACCAGCCCCTCACTATTGTTTCTCTCCCAGCGAGAAGGATGCGGAGCTGTAATCTTCCCACAAAGCCACACGCTTCAAAAGAATCAAAAGTGCTTATTAAAAGTCCTGGGAAACTAATTTAATAACATCCCAAAGGGCTGGAAAAATCAGCACCAGAGGCTCAAAATATAGTCAGGGGTGACTATTTTATCTAGCCCACAGATGCACAACAGATTCCAGTGCTCAAAAGAGTTTCTTCCATACCTGCAAGGGAAGAATTGACATTTATTTTGTACTGTTAAATGATTTCTTCTGCTCTCTGCCTATTGATCTCTCTGTTTGCCATGACTGCAAATGAAAATGCACCTCCAACCCAGGTCTTCATCAGCTTAAATGGACGCTAGTGAACTGATCAACAATTGGATCTCAATGGTCAGTTCAAGGATCAAAAACTGTATTATATACCATTGAGTTAATAAGATACCCTTCTCAAGGAGGTTATATCAGATTGGGAGACAGTAGATTAAGATTGCAATCCTAACCTGTGCTGGAACAGGCCGGCCGTCTGGACTGTGCTGTATCCAGCGCAAGTTGGGAGCAGGCTGGAGCCTCCACGGGGCAAGGACATGTTTGTCCCCTTACCCTGGGGTAGGCGCCAGTCACCCCTACAGGGCTGCTCAGATCTGCGCCTGCTGAATAGCGGGTGCACGTCCAAGCACACTGCACAGCCCGAATAGGGGCAACACAGGCCAGGGACAGGGGTTTGGATGTGGCCTAATAAAATATTTTCTGTAATATGTATTTCCATATGGTTTTCCAGGCAACTAGTTGATGCCTACTATAATCTGGTTTTTCATATGTCTACCAAGCAAAATGACAAAACCAGACAGCTTAACAGGGCATGTAAACAGGACAGTGTTGACACTAAGCCAATTCAAATCCTTTGTTATGGAATTTGGCAAGAAGCACCACCTTGAGTGGTGGTAGAATAGGTCTGGAGACCTGGTAGAATAGTGAATAGAATCTGCAGCACAGCATGAGTAACGTATGTGCAATGTCACTACCAACTCTTAACCGTATGGCCAGGGTCTCTTTTCATATCACCTTCCAAGATGGCAGTGGTGACACTGGGTTTGGTGGGAAGGAGTCTGCTGTGCAGTCACGCAGTTGGGGCAGCCCTTGATAGCAAGTGCAGATGGTTCTTCTTGCCCATGCAATGGGGCAGGGATAGGAGAGACATGAAGAAACAAAGGCATCTGCTGGTCTGGGGCACCGCTAATGTTGCTCGGATGGCCACAGCACAGAGTGATCACCAAACTCTGGCTGTTTTGATGCTGGACTATCAGGACTGCATAGAGTTTCACTATATTCACAATTCCTGGGAAGCTTCCACATGCAGGTCAGTCTCTGATATCCACAATCTTCATTGGCAACAGATGCCTTGTATGTGTGCAGTCTTTCTGGTTAAGGACTGATTTATATGAGCCCAACCACTGCCTATTTTGTGCAACGAATGCACAAAAATAATCCAGCAATCTTAGATAGAGTGATAAATATGACAAAATGCAGAAGGGGACACACAAGGGAGGTAAATGCAGAAAGACAGTCAGATGAACAAGTGCTTATGACAGGGATGACCAAGTTTTCAATATTAGGGCTCCTGTATCACTAATAGGGGTGTCAATAAAGTGGGAATTTCAACAAGTGCATATTGTCATGACAAACTGCACCTGTCACATTTTCTTCATCTACCTGACTATTTAAATATCCAAAAGCCAATCTATCCCATCTGTCTGAGTAAGAGCTTGCTCTGGATGACAATATGTCTCTCTGAAGTAGGCTGGGAAGACTATCATTTCTGAGACTTGTCCGGCCACCCTGGAGCTAACTTTGCTATCTACTCCAACACTTTCTTCACAACCAAGAAGGATGGGGTGCTTGAACCTCTTCAAACAATCAGGAATCACATATGGTATATAAGTGTACATATGGTACAAACAGGGGGCTTTCTAACACATCATCTTACTTTCCTCCTGCAGCAAGGAAGGTCGTGAGATCTGGCAATATTTGAATGACCCAAGAACAGAAGTCCGGTTCAACTGCCAAATCATACATTGGCGATTATGTGTGCCCCTTTGCCTCACCGCTGGCAAAAGCATAGTTACTGCTAACTGTAGTTTACCTATAAACCAGAGATTGAAATCGGTTTCTGGTTTCAATTTTTGTTTAGAAGCAACCTATGGTTAACTGTTAGATAACAGGAAAAAAAGTTAATACTGCTCACAGGAGGAAAGGTAGAATTTGGGCAGAGGGGCTATGTGAGAGGGAGAAGCATGTGAGTTGGCAGGGCACTCCCCACTACCAGATCAGTACAAGACAGCAGCATAAGAGTGGCTGGCAAGAGTCATCCAGGCAATGAGAAATCTCAATGGGGACGTTTAAGAGGAAACATACAATGTGGGCTTTAAAAGACAATAACAAACCAGAAGGTTAATACAGCTAAAATGACATCCTGAAGTCCAAAATGCTGGAATTCACAGCACAATCCAGTATTCCAGAGGAATACTATAAAAATACGCTACGTCATAGCGTCGATGCAAGGTTGCGGAGCGCTGAAGTGGGGGCGCTGATCGGCACCCCCGCATCAGCGCTCGAGCAACGGGACCAGCTCTGCAGGCAGTGCCAGCCCCAACGCGCCCGTGCTGAGCCTCTCTTGCTACGGCTGAAGCCAGCCGGTGTGAGGGAGACTCCGTGAGGAGGTGGCAATGGGACTGGCAGTGGGAGGGTTTAGCAGGCGCAGATTCGAGGAGCGCATAGGGGAGGCTGCAGCCTCTCCTAAGCAGTGCTAGGATATGGTGCTGGCCCGTCAGCCTCGCCAGTTCGGCACTGCTTAGGATTGCGCCCTCAGTGCTGTACTTAAGTCAATCAGACCTGACCTTGGTCAGACCATGCCCTAGTGACTTCCAAGATTGGATTACTGTAACGCGCTATACGTGGGGCTGCCCTTGAAGGTTCAAAAGCAGATTTAGAAGCTGCAATTATTTATTTTTTATTTATATCGCTTATTTTATTGTTTTATTATTTTTATGTACTATATTTTTTTCCAATAATTGTAGGGCGCCTTGGGCATCTGCCCTGACAAAGGAAAGGCAGGGTAAAATGAAGGAACAAAATTATCATGCATTACAAGAATTCTCAAAAAAGCTGTCAAATCTTTGATAGACAAGCTTTCTCCTCAAGCAGAGAACAAAAAAGGCACTTCCATCTTGCAGCATCTGGACAGCAGATTCCAACAGGTATCTCCCACATCACAGATGTTACTATCCCACGAGAGTCAAAAATGTATGAATGATGTACTCTGTGATTTTGATTGATCACATGAACGACTCTATGCAAGAACTTTACTTATTAAAAAAAATATTTCCCAATACATGCTCAAGTCAGCAAACTAAACAATCATAATAAATACATGATTCCAATGGTTCCCAAACTGGTGGATCATGACCCACCAGGGGAACAGAAAAAAAATGATTCCCCTTTAAAGAGGGCACAGTAGCAGCACGATCTTTTTAGCCCAAACCTGGAAGTGGGTTTGTTTTTTTTACAAGATTTTCAAGCCTGTGGGCAGGCTGCAGGGAGGATCGCAGGCTCCCCAGATCCTCCAGAGACCCTCAGATAAGCTGAAAAATCCCCTCCTTGCTCATCAGCAGCACAATTCTGGAGATTGTGCTGCTGCTCTCCCCCCCCCCCCCCCGCCCACACAGGGCTCCCAATTTCCAAGAAGTTTGGGAACCACTGCACTATACAAAATAGGTCAATTAAAATAGAACTCAAAAATTATGGAACAATAAAACTAATCCAAAACCAGCCTACAGCCTCATATCATAAGAAAACTTCGATACATATACATTCAAAAAAGCAACAAGAGCCACTAGTGTCAGCATGGAGGTTCTTATATGACAAGTCCGAATCTTGTAACAAATGTTTTACAAATAAAATACATCTTCTGTATGAAGAGTTATGACATGGAAGAGTTGTTAAGCAATGCTTATATGAGACGTAATGTCCTAGTTGACACCATGTGACTCCACAGATAGGCTGTTTTGAAATGTTTAAAAAACTGGTTTACATTTCAGATGGAAATCTGTCGATTTAGTCCAGTGGAATACTATAAAAATATAAGAAAAACACAGCTAGATTGGGCCCATTTAGTCTAGCATCCTGTTTTTCACAACCAAGCCCACAAGCAGGAGGCATGACCTTCACCTGCTGTTGCTTCCCTTCAATTGGTACTCAGAGGCAGGCTGATTCTGATCCTGGTGGTAGCATACAGCTGGGAGAGAAGGCATAAGGGAGCATCCAGAAGATTCCAGCTATGACTGATCTATTTTAAAATACAACGGGCTCTCATTATCTGTGAGGGTTTCATTCCAGGACCCCTCCCCCCCCCCGGTGATAAAAAAAACCATGGATATTCAAATCTGTGGTTTTCAAGGCCCCCCTAAGCCTGACCGGAGCTGAACTACACTCAAATTCATTCTGAAACCTGCAGGGGCTGTGTGGCCTGCAGCCTCTGTGGACTTCAGAATGAAGCCTAGAGCCAAAAAAGGTGACTTGCAGTTGTCGCTGAAAACCAGAAGTAGCCTTTAAATGGGTCCAGGCAGCTTTCTGAGGCCTGCATAGGCCTTCCAGGTCTCAGAAAGCCACTTGGACCCATTTAAAGGCAACTTCCGGTTTGCCCTTCACAAAAAATGCTTAAGTATGAATGATTCACACACACATTCCAAAGGAAAGTCAACACAGAATGTGAAGCCTGTCCTTTATTTCCACGGAGTCCTATTTTTCCACCCCAATATCTCACAAACCCATACAAACTCTTTGCAGGGTCTCAGATATCCTTGCTTTTAGGAACTGCAGGCACAAATCAGATGCTCACTCAAATATGGGTGCTACCTATCACTTTCCATGGGATGCACATTCAGAGGCATACCGAAAAGCAGGGGATGTCCTTTGCTTTCAATGGGATAGGTGCAAGCAACTCCATTTTTAAACCCTCAGTTGCTTGTGCAAATTTTTGCATAACCAGCTACTGATCCTTCCTCTCCCACACCCTAGCCCCACTACACATCAGAATCAGATAAAAGGCAGGTTCACCATAACTGTCCGCAGCACTGGAACTACAATGCTCTTGTTGGAAATCAAATCTGCTGGATTACCATGGCATCCTTACAAGATTATCTAATTCTGGAAGTTAACCTTTGGCTCTAGCAGCCCTGGCATTTCAAAAGATGACTGATCAAGAGAGTTATTAACATTAATATACCGAACATAGTATGGTTGCTCCCAATCTCTATGTTTATGTAAGACACCAATGTCGAGGTTGCCCCAGGAAAAATAAGATTCAGCTTAGAAACTTATTAATTTAGTGTCATCATGATTATTAACTCAGCTGGTTTGGATAGGAAATGTTTAAAGAAAAATTGAGACCATTTTCACTACACTATCCAGGAACAAATGAGAGCCTAGTATGGAAAGCTTTTCACCACGTCTGTGTTGTCAGATTTTGCATTTATATGGGCACAATCCTAACCAACGTTTCAGCATTTAAATAGCTATGCCAATGGGGCATGTGCTGCATCCTGCAATTGGGGAGCAGTCATGGAGGCCTCCTCAAGGTAAAGAGTGTTTGTTCCCTTCCCTCTGAGCTACATTGCCCTTGCCCAGTGCTGGAGTGTTGGTTAGGATTACACCCTATAGCAGTTACAAAGCAATTAACATATACTACTGAGTACTTCTCACAACAACCCTGCAAGGTAGGTAAGGATATTATCTTCTTGGTGGATGGGTATGAGGATGAGAAAAAAGGCTTGCTTAAAAGTCACCTAGTGAGTAGCTCAATGCTACAGCACAGGTTTTCTATGCAGACTGTCCCAAGTTCTAATACTTGTATCTCCAAGGAGGTCTAGGAACCAGTGATGTATCGTGGGTGGAGCCTGAGGAGCAGCTGCTCCAGGCACAGTTCAAAGGGTGGGAGCAATTTTTGCAATATCAAAATGCAAATAACAGCACCTGCAAATATTTTGCGCCCCCCCTTCCAAACTCACCACCAGCACCTGGCTGTATGAGATGCGAACAACTCTTGGAGTTGTGATGATGTCACGTCACCACCCACTTCCTTATTTGGAGGCTCTCCAACAAAGAGTTTAATGAACAAGGCATTCCAATCCACCCTCACTTCTGGTTGCTCCAGGTGTTCCTCCAGATCAAAAAGGAGGCACTTGAGTGGAAAGGTGGGTGGAAGCAACAGAAAAAACAGTATAAAAGAAGTCATATGCAGAAAGAAATCTTCTCAGAATTAAGTCCCATTGTTGGCAATGGGTCTTACTCCCAGGTAATTGTGCATAGAGAAATGTCTGTGAGTAGTTGGGGATTCAGAAAAACACATGCTAGAGGTGCTGTATTTTCTCCAATAGGCTTGCGAGCTCTTGACATTTGGGAGCTGAAAATGGAACACAGGCTTTTACACAGTCCTACAGAACCCTGGCTGCTATTACGGGAATGGATCGTTGAGTGGAAACAAGGGTGAAAGTAACAAAAAAACAGTATGAAAGAAGTCACATGCAGAAAGAAGTCTACTCAGAAGTAAGTTCCCATTGTTGGCAATGGGTCTTACTCCCAGGTAATTGTGCATAGGATTGTAGACTTAGTAAAAAGAAGAAAAAGACAACTGCTTGGCAGGTTGAACAGAATGATAATCAACCAATACAGTACATAGATTTTATTCATGAAATACTGGGGCCGGGGAAGGAAAGCTGCAAGGGGACAGACTGCTAACAGGCAGCCACCATTTCAGTGGCCAGATCAATTTATATTTAAGCCTACAATCCTATGCACAATTATCTGGGAGTAAGACCCATTGCCAACAATGGGACTTACTTCTAAGTAGACTTCCTTCTGCATATTACTTCTTTCATACTATTTTTTTCTGTTGCTTCCACCCTCCTTTCCACTCAAGTGCCTCCTTAGGACACCTGGAGGAACAGGAAGTGAGGATGGATTGGAATACCTACCTTGTTCATTAAACTCTTTGTTGGAGAGCCTCCAAATAAGGAAGTGGGTGGTGACGTGACGTTATCTCAACTCTGAGAGCATACAGCCAGGTGCTGGTGGTGAGTTTGGTAAGGGGATGTGTGCAAAATATTTTCTTGCCCCAGGCGCTGTTTTCACTCGTTATGGCTCTGCTAGGAACCATCTCAAACCTTAGAGAGACACTGAGCTGGAGTGACTCAGCATAAGACAGCTTCATATGGCCGAGGTGAGATTCAAACAAGTGACTTCCTGATGCATATCTGACACTCTATAGGCTCAATTCCATTCTCGAAATACACCAGACTAGCTCCATGTATACTGACACAACTACAGTCCCTTTGGCATATCAATCCACCTGCTAACAAAGGCATGTTGCCAAGAGAGGCCATGAATGCTGGCACAACATTGGAAACATGCCCCACTGATGCAGCCTGGATGTGATTGTGACTTCACAAAACTGCCAACAGAGAAGCCGAAACAGGGAGATGTGATGTGGGAGGAACAAGGAGGAGCCAACAGTCACCATATCTTCACACTCCTTCAGAGCTTCAGGTACAATGGGGAAGGGAAAATTGCACTTCCTGCCACACCTTGCCCCACCCACTTTTCTAAGACAGAGTATAGGATACAGAATACCTTTGGCAACCAATCACAGGAGATTGGGCGGTGTGAGTTCTAGACCTGCCTGCCCTCTTCTTCTGACCCCGCTGTGGGTGTTTCTGGCAAAAACCTGATGCAAAAGGTGAGTGCTTTGTTAGTTAGGGCATGTCCCTTGGCTGGCCTTGAACCTGTTTTGCTTGGCTTCTGTCCAGTGTCTTTGTGAAGTAAACTACTGGGACCATGCCTCAACCCTGCACACTGTAGAGGCTCCTCCTGTGCAAAGGCATAGCTGGCCCCTTTGGCACCTGGGTGCAGTCACTCCCCATGATACCCCCCCCCCAAGAGCGCTGAACTCAGAAGTAATTGCGGTGACATGGTGATGTCATGACCAATTACTTCTGGGTTATGGCACTCTGGAGCTGTATGCTGCTCTGAGCGGCCAACTGATTTTCAGCCTTCCCCCTGTCTTTTTTCAAGAAGCATGCAACTGCTCAGGAGTGCCTGTGGGGGGTGGGCGCAGGAGACGATACTGTGGTGGCAAGGAGGCCCTGAGATGACTGGAAGAACTGATAACTTTTGGGTCCTATACAATAAATAGCCCTTCTGGCTACCTCGTTTAACCTCTAAAGACCTTGTAATTGCTCGTTAGAACAAAAATAAGGAATTAGACAGAGCCTGCTCAAAGTCAATGTGAAGCGTGCCACTTCATTCCTATGTAGATTACAGTGTATTGTTTCATTACCATTTCATTCAATCACACATGGAGATGACCAGGAGATTACAGAAGTTCCACATAATTTTTAATAGGGCCAGTCAAAAGTGCCTTCTAAATCTATTAGAAGGCTTTTCTCAAATGCCAGGCTCAAGATTGCCCAGCTTTTGAAGACCCTAGGAATTCTTATGTCCAGAAACATCTTTCATGCAGGAAGGAGCTAGCCCTTTTAGTTGACAGAACACAGCTCTTGCAAACTCGGCCACAACCAACTCTGCTCGGAATGGTGAGACTAAGGAAGCCACTGGCAGCTGCCCCTGTACAGGGGGCCTAGATCAGAGGAGAGGCCAGTTGAGGCTGCCGGAGCCTGCCGAGAAGGGGAGAGAAGTGTCGGCCCCCATTAGCAGGCTGCTTCACTCCGGATCATTAAATATGTATATCTTATTACACGCCTTGTTAGAGGATCGAGCTCTATTGACTGATAATAAATTCCAAGCCTCATCCCAAGCCTCATCCCAGCCATAAATTTATCTGGAGACGATGAAGACTCAATAATCTAGTCATGCAGATAATATGATAGGGCCTTAAAAAGATCATTACATTGGATGTCAAAATTAAAAGTGAAATACACTTTATTAACACTGTTTCCACACTCGGGCCCATTACTTGTTATGTCCCACATTCCCACCCACCCAGCCCTCATGACTGATGTCTTGGGATCAGGCAAAACGAGTCCCAGGCTGCTAGGAATTTTGCAAATGTGCAAGCCAGTGTCGTGCTTCACATCTGAAAAGGATATAATACAGTTAAAGATTACTTGGAAATTATACTCTCTGGCCTGAAAGACTTTATTCAAGCACATGGAGACTAATGACGTAGGTCCTGTTTCTCAATGTTTAAAGTCACTTTTTTCATACATGTCATATATTCCCTGGCTGGAGCCCTAGTGTTGAAAACATGATCCATGACGACAACTAGCAAAGCCTGGCTCAGATGAAACACAACTTGTGCCACCCTCACCATCTAGACTTGAACAGGCAACAGTAGTGGCAAGATTCAGCATCCAAAGCAGTAGTGCCATGACTGTCCTAACAGAAACCTATGCTTGGCACATGGGCACATTCTCATTCCCCTGAACTGCCCCAAAACGCATCCTGTGGCAACTGCCCAAGGACACAAACCGTATGCTGCAGGCTGTCTGTGCCAAGGCCATGAATAGGCAGCGCAGAAGCCTCAGAGGCCCAAGGCCACCCAATGCCTTCGATTCCCCAGCTACCCCTCCAGATATGATTTCTCGCTTCTAATCAGAAGGTCACAACCATTTAAACCCCTTTGATTAGGGCTGGCGGCTCCTGCTCTTCTCGCATTGGCCCCACTGGCCTCTTTGTGCTCCTGCCTCCAGATCAATTGGATGTATCAAGTTTAAAGTGGTTCCACCAAGGGCTCACGCACTTCAATTCCACTATACACACCCCCCTTCCCACCTTCCTCTCCAGACAAACAAGGTGGAGGGCACACGAATCGATAAGGCAGCACAGATCAGCTGCCTGGAAACCAATCGCAGATCAGATTGAAACTGACTTCTGCTTGTATCTTACCAGCTCTCTCTACAATAGATTGGCTTGAGAAATCCGATGGAAAAGGAAGACAAAAGGGAAGGGGGGGATCCGATAATACTGCCTGCCACGGCCGCTCTAATCTGTGACAGCCTGAGGATTTGCTGAAAACCATTATCACATCGCACGCTCCCTCCTCTTCTCCTCCGATAAAGCCCTGGCTAATCTGTTTGTTGCAGGGACTGAACAAATGCATTTAGCAAAACAAGGAATGGGAGATCCCCCCCCCGGAAATATGAGCAAGACCTGAACAGATTTGCAGGAAGTGACCCTAGGCATCTGTTGATGGGATAACAGCATGGCAGGTCCTCCTTTACTGTACAAGGCAACTTGGCTTACCAGGACTGAGAGGTAAAAACAAAACAAAACACAGACCTCAAAATACTGAATACTGGCTTAACTAGTATGAGATTTCAAGAAGTATGATCTGGTTCAGAGAGGCATAGATATTTGAGATGAGATGATGTCCCTGAGGTGATGCTCCTAATTTCTACCCAAGCTAAGAACTGCACCGCTACTCACGTCTGCCACATTTAGTATCAATTCGTAGGATAGGAAAATTTCTGTTTCATTTCTGTTTCTGAAGTCTGCAAGAATCCATCTCTGTGCCAGGGCAGCCTATCCCTAATTAATCACTAGTTATGTTGTCAGCAGTCGTACTTCCTTGGTTTGGAATGTGAACTCTGGTGATCAGGCATGCTTGCCTTCACCATGAAGGCAAACATCACAGCATCCTGAGTTTTTCTCCCTCCCACCCCATGAGTGTTGTTGCAGCAGCTGCAGCAGAGTGGAAGGGAGGCTCTCTCTCCCACCCTAGTACCTGGAACATTACCACTGCAGTACTGCAGGTGCTAGGAGCCCTGAGAGATGTACGCTGCTTAAGGCACACAGGTTCCCTGGGATCCTGGAACACTGATGCAATGGCACACTCAGTGCCTGAAGGAGATGGGGATACCTCCCCTCCCTCCCTCCCTCCCTCCCTCCCTCTGTAGAATTCTCAACAATAGTATAACTTCCCCCATTCAAGTTCTGCAATACATTCTGTCCCTCTGAAATATTCCAGCATCTTCCCCAAATCTGCAGTTTCCATTTAAAAGAAAAGTATCTGGCACTTTAGTTTATATTAAATAACTTTAAAAGTACCAGACTACTTGTACTCTAAGTTTTGTTGTTTTATGTTGACTTACTCCTCACCCTGTGTACATTAGATCCCCTGCCACTACCAGAAAATATCTGGCTACCCAAATCTGCTGAGAAATATCAGGTGCTAATATGCGATCAGGGGGTGGGAAACCAAAATGAATACAGCAGAGAACACCTTGGAAGCGGACAATTCTGACTGTGACAATGCAAGCAGCCTACAAGCTTTGAGGGCCCACTTTAGAATGGAAAAACAACATATACATTTTGATATAAATCAAATATCTGGGCCTTTTGGCTTACTTGGCTCTGCACCTGCTGTACATCAGGTGCAGATCTGAGGAATCCATAGGGGAGGCTGGAGCGCCTGCTGGGGCAAGGGTGCAAAATATGCCCTTGCCCTGGGGAGACTCTCCAGTGCACCAAAGCTGCGCTGGATTCAGCACAGGCCAGCTGGCCTCGCTGTTCTAGCAAAGCTTAGGACTACACTCTTATAAAGGTAAAAAACACATCATTAAGAGACAGGATATTCATATATAGGCAGAAGATGATTCTTTATTATTCTCCCATAACTTCCATAATTAACGCAGAGGGTTTCAATTTGACTGGACAGTTGGAATTTTTCAAAATATATAATTGGACAATTATGATAAATTCAGCTTTGGTGAGATGTTAATTCTTGAACAAATTACAGAAGTAATTTACGTACAGTATTTACAAATAAGTCGTATTTTAAATTACAATGTCCTTTATAAGAGAAAAGCAGTGGTGTCATCTACTCTCGCGGTATCATCTACTCTCATCTCTTCCTGCTTGCCCAGGCACCCGACGCGCCCCCCACACGTCCCCCCCCCGCGTCCATCACAGAGCTGGGTGAGTGACCGAGGGCAGCCCGCGTGGCGGGGGGAAGGCGGTGGAACTGCACGGACCGGGCTGCCAATCAAACGTACGTCCCGCCCAGCGTTCCGTCTCCACAAGAGTAGATGACACCACTGGAGAAAAGTATATTTCTGTCAACCCATTGCTCCCCTGCAACTAGTATTCAGAGATGCCCTGCCAGTGAACTGAGAGGTAGTCCATAGCCACCATGACTAGTAGCCATTAGGGGTCTGAGTCTCTTTCAAAGTCATTCAAGCTAGTGGCCATCACCACACCTTGTGGTGACATTTCAGAGACTAATCATGCACAGTGTGAAGAAATACCTACTTCCTTCTGTCCACGTAGTGAAGCACCATCTCCTTGTTATGCAAATCTCAAATTTTCATTTGACTGCAATTTATATCCCAACTTCTAAGAAGAGGCTTGGCTTTTGAACCAACCTTGTTACCTTGGACCAACCTTGAACCAACCTTGTTACTCTTCTGAGACTTGACAAGACTAAAAGTATGACAGCAAGTAAAAATAAGACTGGCTCTATATTTTCTTGCAACCAAAATTTCACATACAGATTGGCTCTCATTATCTGCAGGGAATCCGTTTCCCATGGATAATGGAATCTGTGGGTGGTGGGCCATTTTTGCAAAAACCAGAAAGGCTTTCTGTGGACCAGGGAGGCGGCATGCGGCCTCTATGGGCCTCAGAACACCAGGAGTCAGAAAGTCACTTCCTGAGGCCTCCACACGCCTCAGAAAGCCTTCCGGATACAACTGGAAGGCACTTCCAGCCATGTCCAGGAGGTCAGGTGAGGCCCTCCAGCGCGAGTCCAGCATCCATGCTGAGTCAAATCCACGGGTGCTGAACTCACAGATAAAGAGGCTCTACCTGCACAATTAACAATATATATATTTTTGGAACTTGTGGTATCTGTAGCAAAAATATTTCATTCCTTTACCTATTTATGCCAAAACGTCCAAGCACACTTATGTAGCTACCATAAGTAGGAAAAATCTCCTTTAACACAATCATGATGACAGCACTTTGTCTCTTGGCTCTATGCCAAGATTTTCTATGACAATAAGTGCCATTGATGCATCACCTTATTACATGTTTTCTTCCAACAAAGTAAAGAGAAAGAAAACATGTCACACACACACACACACACGCGCGCACGCGCGCACACGCGCAAGCAAGCTTCTCCTTACCCGGCGTTGCCCGGGTATTTATTTATCCCAAGCTTCTATTAGACAGGAAAAGGAATGAATTCTATCTACAGTGTAAAATCAAAGTAATTTTATGTACAGGTAATTAAAAGTATAAGTACAGTTCAAATTATAAAGTAAAATCTTTTACAAATTAACTATAATATTAATTTAACTCAAAACTTGATTATAAACAACATTTTTAGTTTCACCTCCAGGAGCAAGAATACATAAATTCTTGGGTGAACCCACCCTTGAGCAAGCAACAGAAAGTTGTCCATGGGAGAAACATGGCGATCTCAAATCCACTCCGCAGTACTTAACAGACTGCCCCTGTGACTTGTTGATTGTGATCGAGAATGCAAGTCTCACGGGAAATTGCAATCTCTTAAAGTTAAAAGGGAGATCCGTCGGAATGAGTGGTATCCGTGGGATAAAAACTGTTTCACCCTCTCCCTTTCCTGTTAAGACAGTCGCTTCAATTACATTACCCAGCATCTTCTTGACACACAGCCTTGTGCCGTTGCAAAGTTTTGGTGGGTCGAGGTTCCGTAGTAAAATAATTGGAGATCCCACTTTAAGTAAAAGATGATGTGGTGGCAATGCAGCCGGATCAAGTGAGTTTAGGAAGTCTGATGGGAAATTGACTGCCTCATAGGCATCTACTACGGTATCGATAGACTTGTATTCAGTGACTACGCCTGGTAACATGGCAAGTATTTGATTGGAGTCCAAGACCGGGGCATAATGATTTCTAAAAATTACCAGAAGGTTCTACAGAGTTCTATTCGTTCTATTCGACTGAACTTGGGCTTAAATGTCATTGGGACTGTCACCAATCAGCTTAGCGACCCCAAAAACTATGGATTTGACACTGTCGGTCATTGTGGACATTTTATTTTTCACCCCTTCTCACCCCCCCCATGCTAATGGGGGCTGAACGTAGACGTAAACGGCATAGGGAGTGTCACTATTCATCTCAGCGACCCCGAAAACTATGGATTCGACACTAATATCGGCCGTTTTTGATTATTTTGACATGTTACCCCCCTTCCCACCTCCACCCCTAGGTGTGTGTTCTATTTGACTACACTTGGCCTTAAATGTCATCGGGACTGTCACCAATCAGCTTAGCGACCCCAAAAACTATGGATTTGACACTAATGTTGGTCATTTTGGACATTTTATTATTCACCCCTTCTCACACACACCCCATGCTGATGGGGGCTGAACTTGGACTTAAACGGCATCGGGAGTGTCACTATTCATCTCAGCAACCCCAAAAACTATGGATTTGACACTATCGGTCATTTTTGATTATTTTTACATGTCACCCCCTTCCCACCCCCTAGGGGTGCTAGGGGTGTCTCACCCCCACAGTATTTCTTTCCAGAGTGTAAGTCATATGTGTAACAAGTTTAGTGTAAATTGCTCCAGGCATTCCAGTTATGCTGGAACATACACACTTGTCACCCCTTCTCACCCCCCATGCTGATGGGGGCCGAACGTGGACTGAAACGGCATCGGGAGTGTCACCGTTCATCTCAGCGACCCTGAAAACTATGGATTCGACACTAATATCAGCCGTTTTCGATCATTTTTACGTCACCCCCTTCCCACCCCACCCCTAGGGGTGTCTTACCCCCACAGTATTTCTAGAAGTGGGATGAGTTTTGAAATCTGGAATCAAATGGGGTCCTCTACGCCACCATCAGCGTGCTGCGGATATTCTATTTCCAAGCACTGTATCTTGCACCCCTTCTCACCCCCCCATGCCAATGGGGGCTGAACCCGGACTTAAACGGCATCAGGAGCATCACCGTTCATCTCAGCGACCCTGAAAACGATGGATTCAACACTAATATCAGCTGTTTTCCATCATTTTTACAGGTCACCCCCTTCGCACCGCCACCCCTAGGGATGCTAGGGGTGTCTTACCCCCGCAGTATTTCTTTCCAGATTGCAAGGCATATATGTACCAAGTTTGGTGTAAATCGCTCCAGGCATTCCAGAGCTATGCTGGAACACACACACACACACACACACACACACATATACACACCCATTCATTTATATATACATACTAGCTTTTTGTTACCCGGCGTTGCCCGGGTGTTTATATCTCCCATCCCTGACCCATCCCTGACCCATCTCCCAATTTTGGGCGTTTTCGACCATTTTCACCTGGGGCCCCCTGCGCACCCCCACCCCTGGGGGCACTGGGGGGGCCTGACCCCCACAGTGTTTGTCACCAGGCCGGAAGGCATACGGATGCCGGGTCTGGTGCCAATTGCTCCAGGCGTCACAGTGGGGTATGGTGGACATCTCGTATTGCACCCCTTCCTGTCCCCCACATTGGGGTGTGTGGACCCGAACTCCCACAGCGTCGCTGTCTGCCTCGGTGAGCCCAGAAACTACAGAACCGAGGACGATTGCGTCCATTTTCGGCCATTTCCACGTGGGGGCCCTGGGCCCTCCCGGGGCACTAGGGAGGCCTGACCCCCAGAGTACCTGTCGCCAGGCTGGAAGGCACGCACATGGCGAGTTTGGTGCACATCGGTCCAGGCGTTCCAGCAGGGCATGGCAGATATTGTGTCTTGCACCCCTTCCCGCACCCCATGCCAAGGGGGGGTGAACCCGGACTCCGACGGTGTCAGGAGCAACCCCGGAAACTATGGATTCGACGCCGATTTTGGCCGTTTTCGACCATTTTCACTTGGGCCCCCTCACGCACCCCCACCCCCGGGGGCGCTAGGGGGGTCCAACCCCCGCAGTGTTTGTTGTCAGGCCGCACGGTGCATGCGTGCCGAGTTTCGTGTCGTTCGGTCCAGGCGTTCCAGCAGGGCATGGCGGATGTTGTGTCTCGCACCCCTTCCTGCCCCCCATGCCGAGGGGGGGTGAACCTGAACTCGCACAGCGTCGGGAGTGTCGCCATTCGTCCCGGTGACCCCGGAAACTATGGATTTGACACTGAGATTGGCCATTTTCGACCATTTGCACGCAAGGACCCCCACGTACCCCCACCCCCGGGGGCAGTAGGGGGGGCCCGACCCCCGCAGTGTTTGTGGCCAGGCTGCTAGGTGTCCGCATGCCGAGTTTGGTGCCAATCGGTCCAGGTGTTCCAGCAGGGCATGGCGGACGCTGTGTTTCACACCCCTTTTTGCCCCCCACGTGGAGGGGGCTGAACCCGGACCCCAACGGCATCGGGAGGGTCACCACTCATCCCGGCGACCCCGGAAACTACGGATTTGATGCCGATTTCGGCCGTTTCTGACGATGTTCACACGAAGACCCCCGCGTACCCCCACCCCCGGGTGCGCTAGGGGGTGTCTGACCCCTGCAGTGTTTGTCGCCAGGCTGCAAGGTACGTGCGTGCCGAGTTTCGTGGCGATCGGGCCAAGCGTTGAGAAGCCTATTCAGAACGTACAAACACACCCACAAACCCACACACATACCCATGTCCGTTTTTATATATATAGATAAATCAAATGTCCATACTCCCTTTTTCTCTCCTGTTTGCAGGCTTTCCAGAGGCAGGTGATGGGCTACTGTGGGAAGTAGGTTGATGGATTTGATGTGCCTTTGGTCTGATTCAGTACAGCTTTTCTTATGTTCTTATGTATAAGACAGAGACCAGTATTGAACTATTTGATTCATGCTTTTAGGCATGGAAGAGGAAGCTGTGATGTCAGGCATGAATACTTTAGTCTAATTTAAATGAATTTTGAAATTAAGTGGCACACTAAGATATGCATTGTATAACTGATCGTTTTAAATTTTATAACCAATGATTTATAAGTTTAGTATATAATGTGATCATTAAAATAATTTTTTTTTCAAAGCCCAGGCATCACTGTGTTTCCTTGCTCAATGCTAGAGTGGCTGCCAACATTGGTTATTTTTCAGTTATGGAAGAGATCTTGTCAGGTACATTTGGGGTGCCATGTCTATGAAAGGGCCCACAGCCTCTTGCCTGCACCCAACCAAGCCCCTGCCGGGGATGCGTATCAGGCAGTGTTGAGGAGGAGGAGGAGGAGGAGCACATCTTCCTCTTTCCCAGAGGCCAGTGCCATTTTAACAATTTTGATATCCCACCCAAATGCAGGGTTGGGGACTAGGGCATTTAGAAACTGTACAGCTGGATAGGGCTGTATAGCTGGTGGAACTAGCATTCCGCCAGTGGGGATAACCTTACATCAGTCAAATGCTGTTGGAGCACCAACAGGAAAGTTGCATTTGGGCCATCTGTGGTTCCATTGGTAGGAACGGCTCCGTCAGGACCTGCTGGTGAAAGTAAATCAGATTGGAACAGTGACGGGGAGGGCAAGTCAGCTCCGGGGGTTTGCCAGAAGTTGACAAATCCTAGCCCCCTTCCTACGGTCGAGGAAGTTATCTGAAATTGAAACCTGACTGGAAACTGCTTTTTAATTCTGTGTGTGTATGTGTGTGTGTGCACATATGTGTAGATGGATGTAGCACTCCTACTTTCTGAACAGCCAAGAAACTGTGCAGCAGCTGACAAAATTCCTCTGCCTTATAGAAGTATACAGTGTAGGAGTGCAGCAAGAGTAAAATATTCTTTTCCATCCATGGAGGTCATTGCCATCCTAACAGCCAATCCTGCATTTTCTGCTGCAGGTGCGCCAAAACAGCATCCTGTATTGCAGGATGTACTGCATCCTGCAGGGGGCAGTCTGGGAGGTGTCCCCTCTATTGTATGACCATACCAGACCAAGTGCTGTCTACTGAGAGAAAAGCCTGTTGAAGGCAATCACACCATACCTGTACTACAGCTGCCATGTGGTATGATCACGTTTGGATGGAGGCTACCAGCATTCACAGAGAGTGACAGCGAGAGTGTCCGCTTCCTATCACATCATCATATCTGGCCCACTGTGTCTAATGAATGAACTCAAGAGTCAAATGATCACAGAATTATTTGCAAAACTTCAGTGTAGTGCATCTCATAAGTCATGAAACGGTGTGTGTGATGGCGGTGGAAAGCAGAGACAAGGTGCCACCCTCCTTCCCAAGCCCATTTCAACAAGGTGAGCAAGGTGAGAGGCGTACAGCCGAGCATCCGCACAGCTACGCCCTCTAGTGTCTCTTCATGCTTGGTTCCATGATTGAGAGCAAGAGAAAGGGAACAGGAGTGTGCAGAGCTATCTTTATTTCTGTGATTTCATGCCTTCGGGCAATCAGTTAACCTGAGTGCCATCTCCCCCCTCCCTCCTCCATGTAAAATAATGCTCAACAAAGCTGGGCGGGTGCAGGGCTGCATCGCAGCAGTATGTCAAACAGAAGGACATTTTCCTTCTATCTCAGCCGCTGCCTCAGGGTACGTTCCACCTACATTCAATCTTTACTCCACTACACATGTTTCCTCTCCAGCCTGGGATTATTTTTTATCATCAAATTACCGCAGCGATAAGATAGACTCGATGTGATAGCAAGCAGAGCCCCCCCGACCTGACTGCCTTTCCCGAGCCCGGCTTCATCCACCATGCCTGCACCGCGAACAGGCAGAGTGCTTTATTCAAATGTCATCAGGGGGTGAAGAGATCCCCAGCGGCAGCTTTATTCACTGGCTGAGACCAAACAGCAAATGACAGCCAACGCCTGTGCAATGGAGGCGGCGTTAGCAAGTTAGCTGGATTCTGCCAAGGCCTTTGTGGGGCGGCAGGGAACTTTCACAGACTCACCAGACCTTCTCTTAGCACGAACACAGCTGGGCCATCAGAAGGGGTGCAGAGAGACAGGAGAGGTGAGGAGTCACTACAGAAATGGGCTCAGGATACGTGCAAAGACAATATACCAAAGGTCAGGCTGTGCCTTCCATCCAGATATGCACTTTGGCGCAAGCAACTAGGGACGCCTGCAATCTAGTCTCCTGCTATTCCAAATTAGTGGCTGCAGCTACACTGCAGAGAGATAGAAGAACTTATCCCCACAGCTACCTACCTGGTTCCCATGAAGCTTTCAACTTAACCACTCACTGTACTTTGTCCTGCCACTCAAAACAAAGCTCAACAGCCCAATCCTAGAGCAAATTCCCCACCCCCACCCCACCCCGCGGACACAGCCATGATACAGAGCACATGCTGTATCTGTGAAGGGGGGGGGGGAAGAGATCAGGAAGGTCTCCTTGGGATAAGTGTTGTTCGGATCTGTGCCTGCTCTTTAGCAGGAGTAAGTCCAAGGCGCCTAAAGGCAGTAAAGAAGTTAAAGCAAGGCAAATGGCCGGTAGGGGAGCCAGAGCAGGTGGAAGCAACTCAGCAAGACCTTTTGTGATGAATCTTTTCTGCTTCTTGTTTACTCCAACCTTCCTTGGAACAAGCGCCTGCCCAGCTGTATGTCAGGGCACTCCTCCTAATCCCTATTAATTTAAGCAATGTGAGGCTGCTGCTCACCCCAAACTCTTTATTAATCAGGTTTGTTTATTTGTAGCTAACAGGTAGTGCTCAGCGGGTGCCCCCAGGATAGGGACAGGGGCTGTTAATCATGCTGGCTCCCCCACCATCCGCCATCCGTCAATTACTCCTGCTTCCTTTAATTAGTAATGAGGACTAATATCCCTGCCTCGCACACCGGCTGGAGCGGAACTTCCCTCCAGGGGAAAGAGAGAGTCAGGGCCAGGGGAGGATTCGAAATAAATAAGGGAAATGGGGCTCCTCTTTCTCAAGCAGCCACTAAGCCCCAGGCTCCTGTCACTCCTGGAGAAACAAGCAGCCCCCAAGGCCCTTATTTATCACCCACTTGAGAGTGCCTGCTGCAAAAGGCATGCAGGAATGGCTTTACAAAGCAGCAGGCCACACTTTATGTCGAGGCTGGGTGAGGAACAAGAGGAATAGTTTCATTCCCAAAGGGGAGCATAGAAGGCTGGCAGCCCAAGGTTCCCTTTTGTATATGGGATGCTTTCCAGTGAGGTATTCACATCTTTTATTCCAAGTGTTCGTCTCAAGACCTTGCAAGATAATTTCAAGTCAAGTCTCCAAATTAAAAAGATCTACATAAAATTAGGTATGCTGCATTAAGTATTAAGGGAAAAACTTGTATCCCACAGTAAAATTTCTGGCTCAGCAGGCCAGCAAATCTTTATTATAGGCTTGCCGGGTTTTATTTGCTGGCCCCTCACCTGGCCCCAGTGCTCCACCCCTCCTGCCTCCATAACCCCCTCCCCCCATGAGACTTGCCCTCCTCCTGGCTTCCTCATCCTCACGTTCTCTCTTGGTGCCTGGCTTCTGTGAGGTCCTGCTGGCTTCCTGCTTTCCCCTTTCATGCCCTGCTGCTGCCAGGATGGGCGGCGCTGTTCTGCCAGCTGGGCAGCAGAGAGCAGGCAAATCTGGATGCTGCTTCCGAGCTGATCAGCAGAGATCAAAGTGCTGCAACCTAGAGCCATTGGCGCACCACAATCACCTAGACAAGACAGCCAGCCTCCAGGCTGTGCTCGTGAGTGAGGCTCCTGCTGGGTGCCTCTACAGCACTGCAGTTTTCCATGCCTGTCAGATCCTCACTTTTCTTGCCAACCAGCCCTGTGGGCAAGTCCAACTTTGGACACCATTGCTAAAAATAGCAAGTCAATCACTTAAAAAAAAGATGAGTTGCATCAAGTCAGTGCAGCACTTATAGCCATGTCAAGCCCAAGTCGAGTCAATTGACTCGAGTCTACATCACTGATGCTTTCAAAATGAACATGAGCATGGGGAAGCTGGATGGGGCTTAGGACTGGTGCTGTTGGCCAGTCAGGGCAAATCCCCAATCCAAAATGGATTGATGCACCTACCCTGACCCATATGCCCCTTTCTCTCTCCTGCTAACAAGTCTTACCTGGCCTCTGTGACCAACCCTTAAAGGATCCTCAGGGACTTCCACTACTAGATGGGTTGTTTTGCCTTCTCTCGTCAAGAATCAAGGGACATTCTGACCCCTGTGATTTAACTGACTGGGGAGGTTTTCACAGAGCAAACAAGTTGTTATATGCCTGTGTCGGTCCTCCCCATTATGGCCCATGTTTCCAGTTCCAAGTTACCGTCTCCGGAACTTAGTGGATGGGTCATCATTTTCATTTCTTGTGAAACACAGAGAATAAGTGCCAACTTAGGGTCCTCTCCTTACAAGACTGTGTCCAGTCATTTGTTCTCTCAGTCTGGAACAGCATGCCTTTGCATGCTTGATGGCAAAGCTTTGTTTCTCAGGAATCTGAGTCCAGACCAAATCACATGAAGAGGAGGCAGGGGTGGGGAGGAGAAAAAGACACACACACACACACGTGCACACTTTAGGGGAGTCTAGGAGATCCAAGACTGAGCTTATTTACAAAGTGACTGCTACAGCCAATTGTTCTTCCTGTGAGCTTCAAAAGCTGGAGGAGAAAGTGAAGTCAAATGACCATTAAAGCTGGTTGTTATGGGGAGCCTTGTGTGCAGGCTCAGGCACAAATCATGCCCCTGTGATTTATTGACTGGGGAAGTTTTTACAGAGCAGCCCATTAAAACAGATGGCTCTGTTTACAGCTAGGCCTTCATGCCAGAGACTTAGGTTAGATGCTGAGCCTTATGACTACTCTGCAGGTGGACATCTCATTAAATGTATCTGTATGCACTGCGCTCAGGATCCAAGCTTTACAAGTCCTTAGGGAGGCTTTTAATGAGTTTAATAAGTGAGATAGGTTATCAAGTCTTCAGGTCTCCTGAAGCTCAATAGATGCACACACAACTCTGTTGCTTCAGTAGTTGTTGCTGTTATGTGAATATATTCATGAGCTTCCAAAAATTCACGAGCTTGCTAGGAATAAGTGCTCCCAATCAAAGACACCTAATGCCACACAGATTCCTTCCCCAAAGATCCCAATTTCACTGCTAGTTTGAGAAGGTAAGAAACAGCAGGAGTTTGTTCTACACAGTGACAAAGACTCCCATTGTGGTGGTGGTGATGTTTTTTAAATAGTCTCCATACTGCAGCACAAACAAGAGAAGACTCCACCTCTCTCCTTTCTATGTCAGCATTCTCTGTTTGGGACTCCCCTCCCACAACTGTTGCTTGGTCCCCACCTACTCATATACTATCACCAACTGCTTTTACAATGGGAAAAAGTCAGGAACACCCAGTCAGTTCTCTGCCCATCAGATTACATGGACAGAGAATAGCTTTTCCACTCTACCAACAAAATTTCTAAGAGCAGAACTGGGTTTCACATTACTGTTGAACACTGCAGAGAAGAAATTAGGGCTCAGATATGTCACTCCTAAATACATGTACATATAAACATGCCCTCTAACACACCCTACTTCTGAAGTCTTCACATGCACTCCTATACATACACAACATTTGCCACGTTTTTTGCTACCGCCAGCATTGTGTGTCGTAAAAGGCACTTTGGTGCTGCTAGTACAAGGATACCACTGGTGCTGAAGCCAGCACCAGTTGGCACTGGTCCTCAGCGCTGGAAAGACCCAGCGCTGGAGGAGTCGGTGCTAAATGTTACTGCTGACTGGTGGTGAGGCTTTCTGGGGTGGGGGGAGAGAGGGGAGAAGATGGGGGAAGGGCAGAACTGGATGGGGGGAGGGTGGACTGGAGGGTTGACCAAGCCAGGGGGGCGGAGCTAGTGGCAGATTCTGCCACCTAATCCTATGAACCCTCCTGAGCTGCAGAGGCCTATATGGGCTTCCATGGTTCTGCACCCACTATTCAGTGGCTGCTTTCTGCTAGGGGTAAGAGGGCACATGTTCCCTCACCCCAAGGTTCCCTTATCTGGCAGCTGCTCCTGGTCCCACTGGATACAGCGGTGGACATTTCAGCACAGATGTTCCTCTGGGCACTGCTAGGGTTTAGGATTGGGCTGTCCAAAACATAGGTGTTTTGAAAATGGCCAAAATTCAACACAACCTTTTAGTTCAATATACGTATGAATCCCACTTTGGAATGGTGAGGATGTTGAGGGCATGAGAGAACTAGGGTAAGCCATGATGGCCTATTATTCATTGCCTGAATAGAAGACTATGATAAGAAAGATGCTGGCAGTTGGCATTTTTGCCAACAATTCTCTCCTAAACAGGCTGCATCTCTCAGAAATGAAATTTTTTAGGCGATTAGCTCACAATGTGAACTTAATCGCTTTGGGTATTTAAAAAGCCCCATTAAATTAAATGGCCAAGATATTGAGGTTTAAACAGTGGCTGCGTCCAATGCACAGTAACTCCTGAGCTCATTACCAGCATTGCCAATTTTGCAGTCAGAATTACAGACCCATGAGAGGATGAGCTATTTAATGCCCATTCACAGGACGCAGTACAACAGAGCTTTTGTGGGGATGAAATAACTGTAGAAATACAATTGAGCCCAACTCTCTGTATTCAATGTAAACTTGCAGTAAAAAGGGTTAATGTGCCCTTCACATGTCAACTAGGATGAGAAAGACAGTAGCATGTACAGTGCAATGGGGACTAGTTATTAGATACTAGATACAGCTGGGGAGTGGCAACCAGTTGAAAGTGTGCTCCCTGAGGCATCTGGTGGGCCATTGTGAAATAAAGGAAGCTGAACTAGATGGGCCGTGGCCAGTGGGGCTCTTCTTACGTTCTTATGACATCCAGTACTTTTTAAAGAAGGTCTCTAGCAAAAACAAAGAAGTAAAACCAAAACATGGCAGAACTGAGAATATTTTATTCTGGAAAACATTAAAATCTTTATCCTCCACTTGAGATACAGAGATATCACTCTGGCTGTCCCCTAAATCTGGAAATGTTCCACCTGCAGTCTTTGTAGTCTTACAATATTCCTTTCTTTTCAGAAGCATTGCAAGATCTGTATGCATAGCCTGCTTTTCAGGAACCAGAGTTTTCAAGAAGACAGCTGGATTTTATTTTATTGGGATCATATGTTTTAAAATCTGCATTACTTTACATGCTGTGAACTACTTTGAGAACCCATTAGGCTGAGAATGTAAGATGCAAGCATAAGAAATAAAATTAAAAAGTTGCCCATTGAGCTTTTATGAATAATATTTTTGCCCAATATAAGCACTCAGAAAAATGCACGATCTATAAGGTGGAACAACTACCTTTTTCTGGCCACATGTACATGGCACAGGAAGCTGATACACATGGTAGCTTCAAGATCAGTCTATATCTAGTTTATGTAAAAAAACCTGTAAAATAACCATTAAAAAAATAACTGTAATGTATATTATGAAATACCCCTTCTAAATGTAGTTTCCAAACTCCTACAAGGATGTTGGGAACCTTGTATGTAGTTGCGGGGGCAGGGCAAAGGCAGGAACGAGATCCCCAGAATGGTACTGCTGCCCTGTCCAAAGGGGCTTATTTTAAAATCCCTCGCAGAGATGGCTTCTGGAGCGGATGGGGAGCCCTAACATCACCCCCCCGCAGTGCTTCTCAAGCCTCACAATGTTGTAAAAATGCAAACCCAACCCACTTCCGGTTTTGTGATCACAACCTGGAAGTAGGCCACAATCACATTTTTACAATTCTGCGAGGCTTGGGGAGCCCTGTGAGGCTGATCCCAGGGCTCCCCACCCCCTCCGGAGGCCGGAGTTAAAATCAAAATAAGCGCCTTTGATCCTGGGAATTGCACTGCTGCCTTTCCCCTCTCCCTGTCCCTTAAAGGGGTATTGGCCAGTGCTTCCCAGGGTGGTGGATCACGACCCACCACATTGGGAGCACTGTTCTAAAACATGTGAGACAGCCCTTACTGAACGTCTACTAAAAAGGGATTGAGATACTACCAATCCCCCAATCACAGAAACTCACGAGTAGCAGAAAAACATCTGCATATTTGTGCAATATTTTCCTTGGGTCAGGAAACATGAGAAGCATTTCTGATCTTGTTTATGACACTGTTGGAAGAAAGAGAGACCCTCAAAACAGCGAGTAGAGAAGCAAAACAAGATTGTTATTTATGCCTGTTCTGAGCAAGAAATTGCTCTTGCCTTTTGAAGAGGCTGGGGCTATGCTTTGCATTATTTTCTGTAATACAATTGAGCTGTAAGTGATTGCAATTTTACCTGACATTGTTTGTTTAAATTATTTACACTGCTCAAGTGTAGATATGCAACTTCTTTCAGAGTGCCCTGCAAAAATGGGGGAGAACAGCAGCTTTAAAATTACTTATATCTATCACTCAATCGCTTTCAGGTCAAAACACAGTACTGCTGACTTAATGACATCATTTCTGAAGCAACACATTCGTCACTGGTTTTGGTTTAAAGCCAAACAGGATCTCCCTGTCTGAAAGCTGAAATAACCAGGCCTACCAGTGATGGAAGTGCCTCATCACTCAAATCTGCACTTTTCCTGCAAGTGGTAAAAAGTGTAAATTCATTTCTCTTGGGTGACATGAAACATGTTGCCTTGTAATGTGACAGAGTGCAGAACAGACACCATGCTCTTCCACTGGCAGAGCCAAGGGTTGGTAGAAGATGAGAACAGGAGCAGCAGTCAAGAATTGGACCAAGCAACAGAATCGATAAAATACTGTGGCTAATTATAGCAAGCACAATTCTTTTCAATGTATTGCATTCTCTCTCTCTCTCTCCCTCTCTCTCTCTCTCTCTCTCTCTCTCTCTGTGTGTGTGTGTGTGTGTGTGTATAAGTAGAAATTAATAAATAATAATAATAATAATAATAATAATAATAATAATAATAATAATAATAATAATAATAATA
>JAJKFI010000055.1:4323849-4446613 GCA_029204185.1 Lerista edwardsae
TAATAATAATAATAATAATAATAATAATAATAATAATAATAATAATACTGGCTGGACCAAACTGGCTTGGATGGATGAAATCTACTACAAAGAAAGGATACCTAAAAAAGAGAGCACCCCTTTCAGCACAGGCAAAAACAGTGTTAGCCACCACAAGAGCCTTTTGACTGTAGAATAAATAAAAACACCCATCTCGTAGCCTCCATGGTTGCAGTACAAGATCTACTACCACTTCCTCTACAGCCAAAGGGATATTATTCTGGCAAAAATAAGATACAGTCCAACATCAGAATCCTCATCTATCTGAAATGATAAGTTTCTGTAGGTACAAACTGTGTTGGAGTTACTTCTAAATTCTGAGAGATGAGGGTTTTAAATTCTGTGCCCTCAAGAGCCACAGAGATGAAAAGACCAGTCTATTCTTTTAAACACAGGGTTCTTTTCTGTTGATCTTCAGACAGACTATACAAGTCTTTAACTAGACAGGGGGCTCAGTTCTATCAAATTTTCCAGTGCTGATGCAGCTGTAATGCAGCCCTAAGATAAGGGAGCAAATGCTCCCTTATCTTGAGGAGGCCTCAGTGACTGCCCCTCCCCACCCAGGATGCAGTGAATGCCCCATTGATACAACTGCATTGGCACTGGAAAGCTGGATAAGATTGGGCTCTGGATCTGAGTGACTCTGTATTGCAGCCCAATACAGAAGCATCTTTTCTTTCATCAGATGTTGCCAATGAAAACGATATTTAAAGGTGGGGTCTCTTTCAACAAGTCTGGCCAATTAAGGCTAGGCAAAAGGCGACACTTTTTTTCTCATGTGCCCAAGCATAACCAAACAGGGTTGCAGGGCAAAGTGGGCCTTCACTATGCCATTCACTAGATGTGGAGCAAGGGGACATTCCTAATGGCTTATAATTGTGTTGGAGAGATTTCGCTGGTCCCTTGAGTGGGACAGGTCATGAACCACAGTTACTGTCCAACTGCTGACTAAATAATGATGTTTGTTTTTATCTAAATTGTACAGATAACAAAGCTGGATCTCATCCAAGGCTCTTCATTATTATTCCATTCATTGTGTGACCACTGATGCTGCAATATCTGCTAGGAACTGGAAGATAAATAATAGCAGGGCTTTGGGGCTGCTCTCAGAGCCAGCTTAGCAACAGGTATGAGTGCCAAAGGGGGTGCTTTACCAAAGAGGACACTGAAGGTTGGCTTCCATCATTGTCCTGTTCAGATATTGAACCTAGACGGAGGAGTGAAAGGGGGAACCTGCATCCATCTCTCTGAGCAAGGAAAGATGCATTTAAGAAGGGTTTCCACAGTGAACTACTGTATTTAATGTCACTCTTCTGACCAGTGAAATAGATATCCAGAGATTATCAGATGCAGCAACCATGCTAGAAAATATGACTGAGGGCACAATCCTAAACTGAATTAAGCCAGCATAAACTAAGCCAGCAAAGGTTGGCCAGCATAAGGGCCACTGTAAAGTATGTTTGGACCACTCTCTCCAACTCTGAGAGTAGTCCAAACATGTTTTATGGTGGCCCTTGTGCTGGCCAAATTTTGCTGACTTAGCTTATGCTGGCCTAATTCCAGTTTAGGATTGCGCTCTATATCCCAGTGCAATATCCCAGTTTGCAATATCCCAGTGACCTCACAAAAAAAAAAAAAAAAACACTTGACATGAAATCTCTTTCAATCTGAGCCAGCAGAGCATGTGGTATCTAACTCACCCTCTTTCTAGCACGATCAAGAACCTACAGGCCATTTGCAATAAGCAATAGTACTGAAAGGAACACAAGCACAGATAATGAAACTGTGCTGAACAGGACAGTTAAAAGTTATAAGAAGGATAAGGAGACTCAAGGCTCTATTTTATACTTTCTGTGTCTGAGCTTGGAAGATTGGAGCTGAAAGGGGTGCTATGTGTGAAGTTTAAAGAGCAAGTTGGTATAAAACTTCCTGCTGTTCTTAAAGGACAGGTTTGTAGTCCAAAGCCAAACTAGAGTACTGGATCCTGCCCCAACTATGTAGTACCACTCTGCTAGGTTGAGCCACTCTCCCCAACCCTAATGGCTCAAGCCTTGTAACTTTCTACATCATCAGCACCCAATACTCTGGCCTGATGCACCACTATGCCATCTCTGGTGCCTGCCAGATTCCCCCATTCCTCTTCTCTTGTTGCACACTGGAACATGAATCAGTCATTCAGAAGGAGTTACCATCAGGATGGAATGCACTAATGGGAAAAAGAGCCCATAGGGGACAGCCCCTGCTCTCATCTCCGTAGAGATGGGACAAGGAGCTGGATCTTGTGGAATAATATCACAAGAGGCAGAGATGGAAGGCCTTCAGCCTGCAGAGTTTTGTTTTTGATCAGTAGCAATTTACTATGTGAAGGGGCTGGATATTTATAATTATGCTCAGAGTGGCCACTTTGAAAAATCTATATGTCTCTAGGCTCTGCGTACATCACTATGTCAAATCTCTGAACAGAGGCATCCATCAGCTACCATGCATCATAGATCTTGGCGAGCACTTGGGAAATGCTCAATGATGCTTGTGTCCCATATCCTGGCTCAAAAGGCATTCTGAGCCCAACAGAGGGCTCCCAGCCTGGACCCACACAGGAAGCAATCCCAGCCACGGAATCATGGAAGCATAAATTGTGAAAGTTTGCTCAGTAATAGGAATCTTGGCTTTTTCCAGAAAGCAACAGGCTAAGATAACTCTCTTAGCCTCAGCATCTATGAAGCAGAATCTTGCTTTTTTTCTCCAAATCTCAATAATTTTAGCCGCACAGAGATGGAACCAACACTTCCAGCGATGGAAAGGAAGTCAGAAGAGACACCCAAACTGATAAAGAAGGGATACAGAGACTCATGCCTACCCACCTATACACACTCTGCCAGATGGTGAAAATCAACTGCATTGCACTTCTCTGTAGGGAACTGTAGTGGAGGTGAACCTTGGACATTTTTCTGAATTCTATCTCCATAAGCAGGAGGTGTGGACTGATGCTGGTACTGCCTGAAGCTAAGCAGGAGAATCTGTGGTCTATTTTTGGATGGGAGACAGAATGACAGGCTGTGACAAGCTGCAGTACCTGTTGTGGCAGAATAGAGTGGAGCTGAGTAGCCAGTGCAGGAATGTGGTGAGAAGGCCAGCCGGCAAAAGAATGGAGTCCAACCTTGAGGACCTGTCCAGGCTCGATGTCACATGGCCAGAGGAGAGAACCACACTGTGAAGGCTACATTTGGGACTGAGGATTCAGTGAATCGCAGAATACAGTATAGTTGTAAAAAAACCATTGAAAAATGGTGGTTTAGACTAGCTTGCCCATGTAAGCTGTCTTGGGCATTTGCTTCGGCATGGGCAAAGCAGGATATAGGTTCTTCAAAATAAAAAATAAAATAAATAATCAATTCTCAACACAGAGCTGAAAGAAACTGGGGTGCAGGGATAGGATTCTGTCAGAACCATGCCATAGCAGAGCTCTTGCTTGCACCCAGTAGACTATGCTTTCTACCCCTCTAGAAGACTTGGAACTCCCTATAAAGAAACTCATGCCCACCCACCTATATACCTAACTCTGCCAGATAATTAAAATCAACTGCACTGCACTTCTCTGTAGAAACCACACGGGAGGGATGGTTTCACTGGAGGGTGAACCTCAAATCACCTCTGTGGTAGAGGTGGGTGTGCTCTAACCTGCTAGTCTTGCCACCTTCCTGCAATGAGTGAACTCAGGCTCTCCATCAGGCACAGAGAGGGCTGCAAGAGGACACACCGTGCTTCCTTCCCTAACACTCTGCCCAGGCTGTTCTTAAAAATTTATTACTCTGTTGCAACATGAAAAATAAGACAGAGAAGCAATCATTAGTATAACTATAACTCCCCGTGCAATAGTCACACTTGTAAATTGAGATTTATGATTGCAGCTGCCGATATTTTAGAGCAGGGTGCCGGCGCCAGCATCAGCAAAGCCCCGCTGCTCGCTGCCCTAGCACTGTTACAGTTTATCACAATCTGCAGAGATTATTGCAATGAATAATACAGAACAGGCTGGCAGTGAAGAACTATTCCCGATCAAACGCTTCTGTAAACAACTGAATAAATAATATTTCTCATCCCCTCTTTGAAGCCCTTGCGGGCCTGGGGAGATTGCTCACTGCACAACCGAAGAAAGAGCAAAGGGCTTGGGGGAGCCGGGGCATTAGATTAAAGGCATGTGGTGGAAGCACTGTTTAGAGAATTTGCCACCTGTTAAGGCTCTCAAAACCTTCATCACGACATGGAGGAGACACCCAATGGAGAAGGGGCATGCTCAAAACCACATCGCAAGCCTGTTGCAGAGAGTTGAATGGACGCCCAAACTCCTGAGATAGCCCTGTGGAGCTGCTAAATAATCAGCTAGGGATGGCAAATGTATCTTCTTTTCTGTATCTGATTGTTGTCTAAGGAAATGAAAGCGATGACACAGACGGATGATGGAGAGAGGCACAGACAGCAGGAGGACAAAGTTGCTCACGGGCAGGTTCAGCGGCAGGTGCAAGCATGATGAAACACCATCCCCTGAGAGACATCAGAGCTGACTCTCAGGCCATGTAGAGTTAGAGGGTATGCACGGAGACCAAGCTCTCCGCTCGCATAAATGTCAATAAGTAATGTAACATGATGAGGATTATGTGCCAACATCTGCAAAAAGGGCATCTCTTGCAGGATGTTAAAGGATAAAGTTCAGCTCTGGAACAGCCCTTGATTTCCACGGCTAATGTCAGAGTCGTATCTGCTTTGCTCCTTCTAACTTGCTCTGTGAGTTGGATTTTTGGTATGACGGATCAGGCACAGGGAAACGAAGGGGATTTAGGGGCAGCATATTCCACAGAACATTTGAAACATCCCTCAGACTTAGTAAAGCCCTAAAAGATGGATCACGGAGAAGGGTGAACCCAGTCAAAGAGGAGGCTATTTTCTTAATTAATGAATATCCAAGAGGAAGTGGTCTCATTCTGACAAAGGAGCACATAGCTTGCCAGGGGCCAGAATTGGAAGCATCACCACATCACCCTTGGGGAAACAAGCAGTTTGCTCTTCATGGGAAATCCCCGTGGTGTGTGTGTGTAAAGGTGAAAATGGGGGTAATTCACAAAGCCACAGTAATTAATTAATTAATTAATTAATTAATTGGGTATTCATCTCATTAATACCAATGAATAAGTAAACAGTCCTATAAACGACAGTGTCCAAAGGCATGAGCGCAAGGATAAACTGAACTACAAGAAGGGGAAAGAGACCCCAACATCAGGTTAGCAGGTTACCAGGGGGAACTCTGCTTTACTCAGGCTTAGTGGAGCCAAGCAAACTTAACCATGCCCTCAGTTGTTATTTTTTCTGGTTCTGCTCCTTCTGCTGCCCTTTGTGGGCTCTGAGGAGCTTATTAAACCATCACACTGAGCAGAGTTTTTCATTTGGATTGTCCTGGTATTGTCACCTGCTCCAGCAACAATGAATACAAAAAACCTGTTACAGGTTAGTCAACAGTTTGACCCTGCCTCTGGTTCCAATTACTCCCATTACAACTGCTGTTGTGGGGGCGGGGGGGGGGGCTTGCTGCTATCTTTGGTCCATTTGGTCTATCAGCTCTGCTTCATTCATCTGCCTTCCTAACATGTCTGGGAAAGACTCTCTAGCTCCACCTTCAGCTTGAACACACCCACTGTCTTCCAATTATTCCATTCCCTTCTATGAGTCTTAGGGCTTTTTCCACAATATGTGCTGACTTAACATGCATCTGACAGTATGGGGAGTAGGAGACCCAGATCTTAATATTCATGTCATATAGATATTTTTTCAAACTGTCTTGCCCAACACTTCCATTTCACTGCTTCAGTCAGTTACCAGGTAGTTACCCATAACTAATTACTTGGTTTTGTGTTTTGTTTTTAAAAAGACTGTTCTGTGCCATCCTTGGAGTTTTGTTGAACAGTAGGGCAGAAAAATTGCATTAATATATAAAATGGGATCTTATTTCTGAGCCTGTAGCTACTGTATAGGAGAAGTACCACTGTTGGTATCCTCTCTCATTGCAACTCAGGGTGCAATCCTAACCTGGAATTAGGCCGGCACAGCTAGGCCAGCAAAGCTTGGCCAGCATAAGGGTATTGTATGTTTGGACCACTCTCGGAGTCAGAGAGGCCAGCACACAGACGTTTGCCATCCTCCATGACTGTGAGCATGGTCCAAATGCGCTTTGCAGTGGCCCTGGTGCCAGCCAAACTTTGCTGGCCTAACTGTGCTGGCCTAACTCCAGGTTCAAATTGCACCCTGAGTTGCAATGAGAGAGGATACCAACAGTGGTACTTCTCCTATACAGTAGCTCCAGGCTCAGAAATGAAATCCCATTTTATATATTAAAATTTTTAATTTTTCTTCCCTTCTGTTCAACGAAACTCCAAGGATGGCACAGAACAGTCCTCAATTTGTCAGATTATCTTGACAAAGGTTGTGCCACCAGATTCTGAAGCCACCCAGCGAACGGCTTCAGATGCCTGTTTCTGTTTTTTCTGCAATTTCTGTAGTGCCTCCAGTTGTGAATGTACCCAGATTGTGTCCTCTTTTCTTTCTAGATTTAAAACAGGTCCTCAGTTATATCCCTGCCCATCCACCCACCAATAGCTAACTCCCACCCTACCAATAGGTAGAATTAGTAAGCCTTGTATACATGCTAAAGCAATTGCTGAATTCTTGCCAGGAGAGTGACACACACACCCCTTGGAAAGGTACCAACAAATGGATTCCAAGACTCTCCCCTGTACATAGACACTTGACAAGAATGCTCAGCTTTAGCTGTAACTTTACTTTGCATTCTGAATGAGCCTCTCACTCTTGCTTTCTCAAAGGGCCCCTGGGAGAAGGGCCCGGCCTCAACGGAAGAAGGCAGTGAGTCTGTGCTCTATGAGCAGGAATCGGTTCCAATTAATCCCCTCTCAGCTTGGCCTGCCCGCTTCATTACCTCCCCTTGATGAGAACCATCAGTGGGGCCTGTATGATTTTGCTAATTAGCCTCACTTCGTTTATCATTTCCATTTTCTCTCAGCGACGCACGGCTTGCTGGGCGACAGCTTCATCTCCTGCTGAAACAATGCGGCCCCTTCTGTGCCTGTCTCACTTAGCGCTGTCACTGTAGCCATTATGAAATTGGGGTTTCATTTACACACTAATTAAACATTACAGCTTGTTCACAATTACAACAAGGGGATGAGGAGGTAACTAATTACTTAAGAAATGAGCTAACATTTATCTCCAATTCTTCTCCCCTTTATCCGGCTCCCTCCTTTCTCCAATCAAGATTAGAATTGCTGTTCAATAGAGATGATCCTGGAGGCCCTTGGTAGTCTCTGCATATGCAGTATCCCCCTCCGAGGACAATTTGGGGGACTCGGATCAAGAAAAATAAATCAGTTCCTAATTGCTTAGGATTGCAGGGGACTATCACAGCCACCAACATGACAGGCAATACTGTATGAGCAAGCGTCCCAGCACTCAGGAAAGCGGGAGGGGCGGGTGCAAGTCTCTGGACCTCACTCCCCAGCTTGCAGCAAGCAAACACACTCCACCCTTGCACAGATATGAAGAAAGGAAAATAAGTATTTTCCCCACACTGTTGAATAAGGAAAATAAATAAGACTACTTCCAGCCTCCAAAGTCCTTGGTTGAAAGAAATGAACCTGCAAGCTGGGATTAGTTTACTTCTGAAAGAAACACCTTGATTTCCTTCTCCCAACTTTTAGCCATTGTTCAACACTAGGTACTGATTTCCAGATCCTCCTGTGTTAGTGGTTCTGCCCCTTGACGAAGGCTGCAGCTCAGCCTTACTGTATTACTGAAGCCCTTCTCCCCACCCCCGCCCCACAACCAGTCACTGTCCCTCACTCATAGGTGTGTTTGCATTTCTGTTATAACCCAGAACCAGGCAGGACAAGCAATGAGTAAAATCAATGGTTCCTTTTATTTCCCCTGGGAGGAGTAGGCAAGGAGTTGTTTGGTCTGCAACTATTTCTGTTGCACAGGGAACAGTGCCACATTTCTTGTAATGTCACATCCGAATTTAAGCTCTGCTCCATATAATTTTTTCCCCTCAAAACATCTTTGACTGTCATTGGTTTAAACCTGTCTACTTGGCATTAATGGCAGTTTTTCTCCTTTCAATACTGAGATTTCCTAGTGAAATTACCCATATTTGGGAAACAAATCAGATTTCAAGTTCAAATAATGAGGTGCTATCAATTTTCAAATGGGGAAAAACCATACAAAATATACTGCAGAGTGATTTCTGCCTTGAAAACTAAGACACTGGAAGGTCGCAGGAAGTGGAAATGCGGCTCAGGACACAGCTCTACATTTCAAGTTTAAAGACCAGATCAGGTCTCATACTTATTTTCAAAGGGGCCAGGGAAACATAAAGAATGCCGTACCTCCCTTGAATACTGTGTTTCACAAAACTTGTTACAGTGAACCCTCAATTTAACGAACTGGAAACAATTGACGTTTTCTGCTTGGTTAAAAAATAAATCATATACAGTATGTGCATGCATACATTAGGGTGTGAAGGAATGTTAACATTAATGAACACCCCTTCCCCTTTGCTTGTCTGCTAAATCAAGGGTTCATTATATATTGATTACACAACACTCCCATTGATATGCAACCAGCCTAAGGATCCCCACACAGGTCCAGCCCAGCCATGAGAGTGACTGAAGCAGCTGCTTTGAGCAGTGGGGGGGGGGACTGCACCCAATGTACGCCCACTGCCCCCTTCCAGGCCAATGCCCACTCAGCTGCTTCACTTCAAGTTCCAACCATCTTCTCATAGGATAAGCCACAGAACACCTCTTCCTCCACCACCAAAAGAAATGGCAGAACTGCAGGAAGAAGCAGTAATGATCCTTTTTTGATCTCTTGCTTCCACGAGTGATCAAAACAGGGTCATTCCACCTTCTCTGCTCCTTACCTTGAAGTTCTGCTGCCTCCTGCTTCCCAGCCTGCCACTACTCAAGTACACAGGCTTGGTGGACCATGCTGGAAGCAGACCTGTGTGCTTGAAGACATTGCGGGGTGGAAAGTATCAGGCAGTGGAAGCCGATGGTAAGAAGAGCAGTGTGACGTAGGCCTTCCCTTTGCTAATTCTCCTTCTTGTCCAGCTCACTCTGATTTAGATGGTGGTTTGGCAACAAAGAGGTAGTGATGGGGTGTGCACACTGTGAAGTGCACAAATGCAACCCCAAAAAGGCGGAACAAAGGGCACTGCTGCCACTGCTTCTCCTCCAAGGACAACACAGGGAGAGGGAGGCCCTGCATGCAATTTAAAGAGAAGGAGGAAAGAGATAACATTCATTATAGTAAGATAGATCACTTGAAGATTGACAGATACTATTTGGGATACTATTTAATAGTTTGGGATACTATTTAATTGTCCGATCCCAATATTTGTTGGAAAAAGAGAATAGGAAAAATGCAAAATATAGCCAACACAATGGGGGAAGAGATGTCTCTTAAATGGTGTGCTTCGCTAGTAATATTTGCCCTAGAAAGAGAAAGCACACTCACCCATGAAGAGCCATGCTGTCTGGGAAAGAGAGGTATGCACTTTGTAAAGCAACTATAACCCTAAGAGGCCAGGCTCAAAGCCAGAATGCTCTATCAGAGTGTTTATAATGTTTATAATGTGTTTCAATCGTCCTTCACTCTTCAACTCAGAGAAGAATGTTAGTGTCACAACCATCCTAATGAGGAAGACTAGGCAGCAAGATGACTTGCCAAGGGCCCCATCAATGAATCAAGGTTGAGTGGAGATGAACACATGGGTTGCACTTATCGAAACCAACGCCACTTTGACCACTACCCACATAGGCTCACATTCACCCCACTGCTTTTCTCTGTCAGTTATGGCTGCATCATTGATTGGCGCTAACTGCCCTTGAAGAACTTGTTCTAAAGGCTGGAATACACAACACTTCTGGAAAAAAACAAATTCCACCTACTGTGTTCTATTAATATAGCAATAAGTGGTAGAAAAGCCTGCCCCCCATCTTTCTACCAGAATCAATTAAAATAAAACAAAATAACCCTTTGATAGGCTGGGTCTTTACATTGGGCACTTATGAGCATTTATTGTCAACAAAACTGTGCATTTTGTGCTGCAGCAACACCAAAAAGAGCTCATTCAAGTAGCTTGCTGATAATATGTTTGACCTATGTCTACGTTTAAAAATGGTTCTGCTCTTGCACTGTATACTGTTTTGAAGTTAGTATACTTATGCTTTCCTGATACTATATATGAAAATCTAGTAACTTGGCTTTGCAATTAAAATCACTACTTGCCTAGGGTTGCAATGTATTGACTAGAACAATGGAGAAAATTGATATTCTAAAAAAATAAGGGGAAAAACTTTAGCAACTCAACTATCACTTGCATCCCACCAAACATCCAAGTGGATGCATGTTGCACATTGTGGCACTAATAACAGCACACATCAAGGATATACCCAGATACAGTTGGCCAATGGTAAGGCAAGAGGGGAAGGTGATGGGAGTTATGTGGGTGGGGAATGAAATGCAGTCAATTGGCTCTGGAAAAAAAAAAGCCAATGTTCCCAGGGCTGGGAAAGGGCCTTGCACATTGCCTGATGTGTTCAACTCAGTAAGGGCCAACTCATCTTGAAGAGACATTTTCTTCAGGGAGGAATTAACATTTACAAATGAGACCTATTAGAGTAAATAAAGGCGATGGTCATTTGGCTCAGGAGGCGACGGAGACCATGAGCTTAGATACAAATCTGATTAGAGAGACATGCCTTTTCGGAGGAGGGGGGAAGCTCTCTTTCTTGGCTTGGACACAGAGAGACGGTGCACTGAGTCTAGGCACAGCTGCAAGGCAGTTGGGAATATACCGACAGTGGACTTTGTGAGTGAGGTTTGGGATGGACTAAGTCAGTCAATGAGGCATATGAACACCAATTGTTATTACACGAGGCATTTAGAACATGGGAGTCACTGAACAGAATGACAAAAGCTGAAAGCAATAGCATGCATTCCTTCTATACTAGCATCCAGAATAGAAACTTTGCCCTTGGGGTTGAGTGGACCAGCAGGCTAACCCAGAAGGCTAGCACACTCCTTGTCATTATGGAACATTGACAATGTCAATGGTGAGACTAGCAAAGAAAGAAGAATCAACAAAGCAAACTCCCAGCCACCAGTGAAACTACCACCACCACCACCCCTGGAAGTGCTCTGGAAGCCTGAGCAAGGAGCAATCTAAAGAGCACGAACCTCCCACTGATTCCAAACAAATGGTTCTGTGTTTGATTTTGAACCCATGTTCCAAAGGGAAAAGTCAATTCACACATGCAAGTAGCAGTGTGGTGCTTACTTGAAAAATAAGTTGTATGCAGCAAGTCATTCTTGTTACGGGTTTCCAGTGTGAGATTCACAACACCATCACAAAACCACAAAGAAACAAGCCATGCAGGGTATGGTGAAAACCGATGGGGCAAGCCATTTCATACAATCATCTTGCCACTTGGTGTAGCTACCCAGTTCCAATCAACCAACCACAACGCCAGAGTTGCATGTATGAACTGGACTTTTTAAAGTCTTCTACCCGATCATCATTAGGGCCCCCAATTGCTCTTGAAACCATAATCCTGGAGTACACAATCACATTAGGAGGCTGGAGTGAAAATCTGGGTCTTTTCTAGAGAGCTCTTTAGCAATGCTTAAAATTTATGGGCCTGGAAATAGTTAAAGCATGAACAGGGATGGGGCACTGTGGGCTTTAATAATAGTAACAACTCATTCCCATAGTTTTTATCCTTCCTGTCTTTGGCCTACAAAAAATTCTCAGCTAAACTACTGACACTGGCTGGGAGCTTAGAACTCCCAAATCAAACAGGGCCCTCGATTCTCCAGCACATAATTGTGCTGCCCTTTCACCCCCACCTTCAATCAGTGCCGTTTAACTACCTCGTTTAGCCTACGGGACACACCCCTCTGCTAACTAGCAGCCATATTCTTCTCATTAGGACAGAGGCTGCTCTTGCTTTACAGACAAGTAGAGACAAATCCGTAATGTCTCTCAGTGCCGTTATATATAGAAAGGGTTTGACGGGGGAGAGGGGGAGTCAGGCAATCATGGGCTCCTGCAAAACTGCCGGATGGACCTGAAGCATGCACCAACCAGTTACCGTATACACTTTGCTCCTCTTCAAGTAAATAAACAACAGAAAAGGGGGAGCTTGGAAGGTTCATTCACCATGCAGAACATGCCTACACAAAATGGCTGTCCTTGCTCTGGGACCCAGTGCTGCCAAGACAAACAGCCAGGTCCCCCTCCCCCCAAAAAGCCCTTGGCTCATCTGGAGTGTTATCTCTCCAAAATCAGAAGCTACGGCTACCTTTCATTAAGGAGCTAACTGCACCTCTCTGTAGCAGAAAAGCTAGAAAGGTGGGGAAGCCGAGCTGATTAATTCATTTTGTGGACTCATGGAAGATTCACTTTCAGACTCCTCAATGTCTTATACCTGGATATGTAAGCCCCCCCCCTTCCAATGTATATAGTAAGTGATTCATCTTAATCCTTATATGGTCTATTCCACGGATGAAACACCAACGTGCCATTCTGTAAACACCCCATTCCCATTTCCTGTGTTCCATTCCAATGGCTCTAAACACTTAACTTTGCAAGTGCAGTCCCAAAGAAACAGCCCTGCAATAATTAGATAACCAAAACCACCAGGATCAAGACCACCAAATCTGGTATGTCAAGGATCCCGAAGTCTCTCAACAGGAGACAGAAAATGCTTAGTGGCATTTAGTGGCAAAGATATACCATTTGCAAACTGCTGTTAGTGTCAGGCAGATCCTAGCTGGAACCATGCTAAGAGAGTGCTAATTTGTTTTCACATGCACTCACTTCATCTTAAAATTGGATGTTAACAGATAGTGTCTGTGAATAAGTTGCAATTTAGGCCACCATTGTCAGCGTAAACTGATCAAACTGGGTTTTTTTTTGAAAAGAATATCCAGATCCAGAAGTGTCATCCACTTTGACTATCAACCCACAAGCTCTCTTCCCTGTTTTCAGCCAGCATAAATCATCCTGGATGACCTACAATCAAAGAGCTTTGGGAGAACTTCACCTTCTTGGCCAGTTGTGTGCTGTGCTCGTGGCTGGAACCACTGCTGTTCAGTTTGGGCCCTGGCCCAACAGCTGCCCGGGGCCAGGACTGCAGAGTGCTGTCCCCCCACAGAGACTATATCCTCCGACTCACCAAAAGCTTCCAAAGCCGCACACGACATCCTTAACCCTTCCTAAAACATTCTGAAGCCTTCGGAAGGCCTTTAAACATTACTTCCTTTTTTCCGACGAAAACCAGAAGTACTGTTTAATGGCCCTCCAGAAGCTGCAGAATGCCTTTGGAGGATCCAAGGATACCACATGCAGCCTGCCTGATCCTCAGGAGGGCTCCGGAGGGCAGGTGGTGGGTGCTGCCCCCATGGGCCTGCCACCCGGGGTTATTCCCCCCCCCCAGACAAATGGCAGGAATGCCACTGCTGCTGCTAAATGGATTCACCAAATTGAAACTTGGCAATAGCAGCAATCTTCCAAAATCACACCAATTACTGGAGAGAACATTATCCATCTAGGACTGGGGTCAGCAACCTATGGTTTTGGAGCCGCATGTGGCTCTTTTAGCCATCTGCTGCGGCTCCGGAGTCCAGGTGAAAGTAGCAAAGGAGGCGCCCGGCATTGGCTGCGACCGCGGGCTCGCTCTCCCTCCTGGTAGGCTGCACTGTGCTCAGGGCTGCAGGTGGGGAATCGCCCCCTTTTCTCCCCTTCCTTCCAAGCCCCCCGAGCCGGGAGCTGCTACCGAGAGCGCCTCTCCGCTCGGCACCAGTCCCGCGCTGCACGCTGCTCCGGGAAGCGGGGAGAGCGTGCTGGTGGCGGCGGCGACTAGGCTCCCGCTTGGTCCGTGGATAGCCTTGTGCAGAAGGCAACCCGTGAAGCTCCAGAGCTGATCCGCCGGCTGGAAGGGTGCGTGGCTTTTTGTGTTGAATGTTCCATGCGTTTGCATTGCTTCGTACACAGAGCTGGGATGGAGCGTGGTGGGGGGTGGCGGCGTGCAGCAGACAGCCGGTGGGGAAAACTTTCTGGCTCGCTATCGGTTGGGTTGCAAAGTTGCCCCTGGTTTTGCATGCATTGGGGCAGCTCCCGCTTACAAGCACGGATAGCGCCGGGTCTTGCAGTTGTGTATGTGTGTCCCCCGCCCGTTTTCCAGGATCTTTTGCCCGGTCCCTCTTTCTGCAACGTGGAGGGATTGTTTGCATCAATGGCGTGCAAGTTGCAAAAGTTCCTGTGCACGAGCCTGGAATCCCCCTTTTGCAAACCTACAAATAAAAAATCCTCCACCGTTTTGAAAAAAACAACAACACACCCCATAGTGGCAGCAGTGGCACGGGCAGCTGCTCGCTCGGCTCTGGGGTCTGCCCTGCCCGCCCATCCTGCTGCTGCTTGTCGCATGTGCTCTTTGCAAGCAGGCAATCTGCCATGTTGCCCTGCAAGGTGCAGCATGGTGGCTGGTTTTTGTTCTGCTGTTCGTTTTTTTACGCGCGATCAGAAGGCTGTGGAGGACTGGCAGCAGGGTTGGGGGTGGGGAGAGAGAAAGCTGGAGACAGCGAATGACGAATGTCGAGACCCAATTTTCAGCCGCGATCGCTCATAAGAACATAAGAAGAGCCCTGCTGGATCAGGCCAAAGGCCCATCTAGTCCAGCTTCCTGTATCTCACAGCAGCCCACCAGGTGCCCCAGGGAGGCATGAGACAACAAGATGCTTGCATCCTGTTGCCACTCCCTATAGCTTTTTAATACATAGCATAAAGGTAAAAAAAAACTATATATGCAGTATTATCTTCATTTTAGATGTCAAAAGGGTTTTGTGGCTCCCGCGGTTTTCTTTTCTCCAGAAAACGGGTCCAAATGGCTCTTGGAGTGTTTAAGGTTGCCTACCCCTGATCTAGGAGTTAATTTGTTGCCCTATGAGATATTTTAGGGTGCAATCCTAACCTGGAGTTCA
The DNA here is from genome assembly GCA_029204185.1 of Lerista edwardsae. Taxonomy (NCBI): domain Eukaryota; kingdom Metazoa; phylum Chordata; class Lepidosauria; order Squamata; family Scincidae; genus Lerista; species Lerista edwardsae. The sequence goes on from JAJKFI010000055.1 coordinate 4,338,994, forward strand.
GCCAGCACAGTTAAACCAGCAAAGTTTGGCTGGCACAAGGGACACCATAAAGTATGTTCGGACTACTCTTGGAGTCAGAGAGGCCGGCACACAAACATGTGCCATCCTCCCTGACTCCAAGAGTGGTTCAAACAAGCTTTATGGTGTCCCTTGTACCAGTCAAACTTTACTGGCCCAACTGTGCCAGCCCAACTCCAGGTTAGGATTACACCCTTAGACATTTTATTATATACCTGATTTTTGCAGCTTTTGTTCCAAAGAAATCTTCAGAATGCAGTGAACATGTGGTTGCAAATCCCAAGTGGATTGACTGACACAGATACAACTCATGAACTCATCATTTTGCCACAGAATAACTGTACAGTGGGTGAAGGCCCAAGTCAAATGTCTGTACTCCAATGCATAAAAGATGCCAGAGCATTAGTACCAACCATTTTGAACCTTGTGAACCACTATAACACACCACTATACAGTTGGCCAGCATTCTGCACATGATCATCTTGCACAAGTTGCCGTTCCAGTGGCCATTTTGGAAATGAGCATGCAAAATCCTGCATGCACCTCTCATCTCACCATGTCAGTTCCCATGTGACTTACACATTTCCCATCTTGCACTGCATGTGATTGAAGTGTGTGAAGTTGAAGAATTGAGGGTCACAGAGAAGCATTTACTAAGGAAGAATTAGAGGAACCGATAAAATCATCTACTGATGATGATGGGGGGGGGGATGACAACGACAACGAACAGGAAGACCAGCAATTTGGTCTTCCTAAATTTGAAGTGTTCCAAGTAGCAAAGCACCTGAATGATCAAATTTCTGAATATTTCAAGTCCCTCTATGGAATGACGCCTCAAAATCACACATGGTATTACAGACAATTTGAGACCATACCAGGAAATGCTTGAGCAGCTCAAGAGAGAACATTGACAGCTGCCAATCACTATTTTTCTCAAGACAAAACAAACAGCAGCAGATGAGCCTACACAATCAACTTCTCAAGCTGAACCTGAGCCAATCGCTTCGTCTGTAACTCGCACTCCCTCACCCAAGCCCAGCACATCATTACTGACAATCTGAGAGATAATTGTGTTATGTTTGACTATGTGAGATTTTGGCTATACATGTTGGACCTGGAATGTAACTGATGCACAAAATGTGGGCCGACTGCACTCGGCTTTCTAACCTCCAAACACCAGGCTTCAGGCTTTCCTGTGTGGAATGATGAGCAACAATACACTTGAGGTTGTAGAGCTACACAGTCTCAAGAGTAGCTTTAGAGATCTACTGCAATGCCAACGAATATGTACAGTAATGTTCAGAGGCCTTCTGCCTTTTCAAATGATTGAAAAAAGTTATTTCAAGAAAGATGCATACACAGGTTTACAGTGTAGTTAGAAACAAGTAGGTTTTGATGGGTTTTAATGGTGATCGTTTTAATCAGTGGTGTTATCCTACCGGTACGCGACGGGCGGGCTGCCGATCACCGGGATGTCCCGCCCAGCGTACCGGTAGGATAACACCACTGGTTTTAATGGTATTTCCATTAAATAGCTCTGTGTTTGAAGAGCAGGACAAAAATGGACATGTTGGTATTGTTTCCAAGTTAATTTTCGCATATGCATAAGACGTCTGGTTATTAGAAGACGGCGTGTGGTTGACATAATAAAGCCTCTCCCCAGTGTTGAGTTCTCCACCCTCTCCCTGTAACAACAGTCCTGCGTCACATTCTTCCACCGCTTCCCATAACGTTTAGTCAGGCTGATCTATACTGTGCTACTTGGGGGGTCCATTTCCCTACCTCTGCACCATATAACTGGGTACAATATAAGGGTCAAATCCTATCCAAATTTCCAGTGCTGGTGCACCTGTGCCAATGAGGCGTGTGCTGCATCCTGCAGCAGAATAGCAGTTATGGAGGCTTCCTGCAAGTAAGGGAACATTTGTTCCCTTTCCTCAGAGATGCATTGCAGCTGCATCAGCACTGGAAAGTGGGATAGGTCTGGGCTCTAAGTCTATCTAACAACACAATCTTAAGTTGCGCTAGAGCAGGCAGGCCGGCGGGCCTGCGCTGCATCCAATGCAGCTTGGGAGGCCACTGGAGCCTGCCATATGGGTTCCTCGGATCTGCACCTGCGAAATCACAGGCGCAGAACCGAGAAAGCCGCACAGCATGAATCGGGGCCTGAATTGTGGCTTGGCGCCGGTGCTCCCAGGCCTGGAGCTCTAGCACAGACACGGGGATGCTGGTCGACACCCCAGCGTCAGCACTAGTGACGTAGTGCTGATGGAACAACGTTGCGCCGGCACTATGTCAGGACTTGGATTGTGCCCTCAGTATGTTAGGGAAACTTGACATAGGAGCTGCTATTTTAAGCAGTAACCTTGTGTCAAGAATGATATTTAACTGCACAAATCGAACAGAAGCTGGAAAGTCAAGAAAATCTAAAGTTATATAATGATGATGATGATGATCGTGATATACCGCCTTTCTTAGGTCATTAGATTGCTCCTCTGACTTTAACTCAAGGCGGTTTACATAGGCAGGCTTTATTCATAAACACAAAGGTTTTTACAAATTACAAGGAAGTTCTATCTTTCAAGAACAACATACAACATACAGATGGTACTTTCATGGTGTAGTCTTCTTTCTGGCCACACAATTTGCCTTCCTCCTGGCTGATAAGCAGCTTCTGCTCCCACCAAAGAAGCGGCTGGCCCAGCACACTCCCCTCTCACAGGCAGCTGTAGCTCAGCTCTAATCAGACGCAGTTTACAAGGTCTGCCGCTCACAGAGACTTCCAGTGATCCCAAACTGGCGACCTTCGGATGTTATCTTCAAGCAAACGGAGGCTTTAACCCTCTCGACCACAACCTTCTGCTATAGAAGTTCATGAAATTGATCATGTTACATGGCATTTTTTCACTGGAAGAAACCAGTTTTCAGGTACTTGAGCTTGTAAAGTTGGCCAATCTTTCCTAGCTCTGCAGAACAGCCCAGTGATGTTTTACACTTATGGTAGCCCAATGAAAGATTCCACCTGACCCACCTTGTCAGTCTCTTGCTTGTATTTGGGGACTAATATGGCTATTAAGCATACTCTAAGTTCATTATCTTGCACAGACCAGCCAGGACATGGGGCAGTGAGGCTTAAACCAATTAACAGAACCGTCCAGTTTTAAGCAAGAAGGAACTGTGAATCTGCTACCAAGAGAGGGATGTCAGTGCAACAGGAAGAAACATGTCACGGGTCACAGCAACTCTGAACAGAGAGGGTTATCTCTGAACTATCTCTGAACAGATAGTTGGAAATGGCTGATCAACTCAGGTCAGACAATGCTATTACCAAATCTACGCTCTGCCAGCAAGCATTTCCACAGAAAAACCCAGGTTTTTACCAGAAAATACAGAACTGGGTCTCCCAGAAAGGAAGAATCCTATAAGTAGTACAGGGTCAGGATGGATGAAAAACCTCCTAGTCTGATACATAGCTTGCACCCTTCAGATTACTGGAGCATACAAGGGAGAGGGTGAGAGAACAGATGCAAAAGAGAACAGAAATTGGAGTCCATTCAAATTGTGCCATTCAACCAGATCTATGTGTTAAGTTAGCTGAGAGAGAGAGAGAGAGAGAGAGAGAGAGAGAGAGAGAGAGAGAGAGATATGATTATAATAACATAATCATCACCAGCCTGATTTATCTTGAACACTTGCTTTGTATATATTGCCTCATTGCAAACCTTCATAACAGCCACCTAAAGCAGGTATTATTATCCCCATACTGGAGGGAGAAGCAGGTGTTGAGGTGTTGAGGCTGAGTGGTAGTGGCTTGCCTAAGGCTATCTATATGAGTTGGCAGCATTCAAACCAGAGTCTTCCTGATTCATCCAGTATGTGCCATCTAAGCCAGAATGCACCATCACCTTCTACAAGAACAACTCTTAAGTTAAAAGAGAGGGCAGGTCTAATGAAAGTTCAAATGAAAAGGAGAGGTTTTCAAACCAAGGTCTTTCCAACATTGCTGCTTTGCCCATATTGGACCATAGGAAGCTGCTGTATGAAGAGTCAGACCATTGGTCCCTGACTAACAGCAGATCTCCAGTGTTTTAAGGCTGGAATTTTTATTTAAAGAACTCTAATTCTGGAGATGCCAAGGATTGAACCTGAAACCTTCTAGATGCCCTTCCACTGAGCTAGCCACCCAGTTAGCCAATCTGAGATTTGAAACTTACAATCAATCAGTGAAAGATTTTCACTGTCTCTGTCTGTCTGTCTGTCTGTCTCACACACACACACACAGAGCTAAAGCTCCCAAAGACCAATTGATAGAAATGGGCAAGGTGCTTAGTTTCCGACTTTGGCTTTAAAGTCGGGGAAAGTTGGGTGACCACCATCTACCCATCTCCAACTGGAAACACCTGGTAACTGTCTCCAAACAAGGCACATTGGCGATGGTAAGAACAACCCACTATTAAGGTGATAATGGCTACCCATTAGACATTCGGCTTTAGATGGCAGAATGGTGTTTAACAGATTGCCCCACAGCTCACACAGGCTGGGTAGTAAGACACCCCTCCTGCCCCCTCCAGAGAAAGGGAAACTTATTTAAAAGCCTCATTTTTCTCCTTGCCAACCCTTTTTTCAATAGCAAAAAGGGGAGGAATACTAGTAAGTTAAAGAGAATTGTCTTGCTTCTCAAAGCCTTTAACAACTATTTTTAATATCAGGCTGAGGAGCAGAATTCTGAAATGAAACAGTCGGTTTCTCTTTGATGCAGGAACTACAGATCTTGAAACAAGATCCATTCCCTCCTCCTTCACTAACTAACAGCCATATTTCTCTCATTAAAAGACAATCTGACTGTATTTTCAAACTTCTTAACAAGGCGATCACAGTAATTTGAGGTTTCTATTATCCTTGCTCCTATTTCAGTTGGATTGGGAAGCAGCCTGCCCTTTTGGGGCTTGGGGGGGCAGTCTCCTCTGTTTTTTCTCTCCTCTCAGTCTGCTGGCAAGGGGTAATGATGACTTGTGAATATTGATTAAACAAGACTACAGGGAGGGTTTTTTCCCCCCTGTTCTGGATGGAGGCAGATAATAAGGAATATAATAAAAGCTAAATCAAAATGGTTTTTGTTTATCTACCATCAAGAGTTTGGTTCTTAAGCCCCTTGGAAACAGAAATTAATCTGATGCACTCTCTTTCTCCTTCCTGTCACTCCCAATCTCCCAATACTGCCCCCTTCCAAAATGGATACTGCCAGAGATCCGAAACATCTCTTCTTTGGATCCCTCTCTGCCCGCCCAGCACCCTCATTCCTCTGAGCCAGCTCTGCCAGATGGATGCAATTTGCATAATATCACCGGCAGAGGCTGCAGGATCAACAGGGGTCAGGCTCTGACATCTCCAGCACAGTCTATCTCCGAGTGCTAATTTGGACTGCATTGATCTCTCTTTCTGATTTCTTTGTCATTTACGTCTGTAGCAGTTTGACAGGAGATACGGAGACAGACAAGGGGGGAGAAAAAGGAAAAAGGGGGAGGCAAGGAGAGAAACAAAGATTGTAGTTACAGATGTCTTTAAGGGAAGAAAAAGATTAAGCCAAGGACTCCGCTGAGGGTCGCAGCTCAGAGACATCCTAATTACCTTGTTCTTAGGGATTCTTGTACAGACTTAGAGGGGGGGTCTTGTCATGGAACTCACAGGAAAGGAAACTTGTTAAATTGGAATGGAGTGTCTCCGGTTGGTTGCTATTTCCCCCCCTACCACTCGGCCCATACCACACCTCGCAACATTTTCTCATTAGGTGAATGGTGGACTGTTAGAAGTCGGCATCCAACTTCAGCACATCTGTGTCTCCATACCTCTTGCATTCAACACAAAAGCAAGGCCACTTCATAATGCATACAGGTGCCAGCTCAAAGCTGGCAATGAGCAGTCTTGCTGCCCGATTCCCATGGCTTGGAACATAATGGAGAGTCCAGCCCCCTTCACCGGACTCCATCAGTGGCCAGCAACTCAGAAGGACAGGGAGGGAGACAGAAATGCTTCCCACTGGCCTGCATTAATCCATTTTTATTTTTTTCTTTAGTTAGCTATCTTGAGGTTTTCAGCTAATGAAGGAAATAGATATAACTAACAAAAAGGTTTTGTTCCTTGATCAGGTCACACATTATACTAGCACAGGGGGATCCAAACTCCGGCCTATGGGCTGGATCCGGTGCCCTCCTGATCTTTCCCCAGCATGAGCAGCATTTTGCGTTCCAAGATGAGCAACCAATTCTTAGATCTACCACCCTAGGAAGCCAAGCACCTAGTGTTCCGTGCAGAGGCAGCTGGCTGTGAAGACCCCTCCCCCCGAACTATAGTAGGGGGTCTTTCACGGCTTCCTCAGCAGAACACAAAGTGCTGTTCGTGCCAGGAAAGATTTTCCCCACTGCAGTGGTCTCCAGTTTGAAGACCACTAAGTAACTTGCATACTAAAATTATTTTGTTTACTCAAGGTATTTTTAAAGATTTGATGCACAGTTTTAGAATGTTCAATTTCATAATATCATTACTCATTTTGCCTTGTTTCTAGCCTTTCCATTCCCAAAGGTTTGAGGACAAGGGTCTACATATTCTGATTGATGCGGGTACCCTGCCACTATCTTTCCTTCCCAAGTTCTCTTGCACACAAAATTGGGGTGGGTGGGGAGCCTTTCATTTTATGCCAGGATGGGATACATGGCAAAGAAGCAAAAATCTCTCGTGGCTTCCTACAAAAGCACAATGCAAGGGGAAAAAGTGACATTAACACCCCCCCAAAGTTCCAGAGAAGTCCAGGGGATAGAAGGGGCAATTCTTTCACTTCATGCAAAGAACAGGAGGTGTATTTAGGGTGATGCAAGTCTCTCACATTGATTCTGACTATTTGCACTGCATTGTACCACATAAGCAAATGGTTCATCCCTTGATTTCTGTGGAACTTGGGGAAAACAATGGGATCACGCATTCATCACGCTTTGGGGACAATCATGTCCCCCAGCTTCGAGGGCACTTTCTGAGCATCTCACAGTGTCTCATGTAAAAAGCTGACCATTCTTTCCCATTGTTTTCTGCAAATGCCAAAAAGTGCTAAGTTCATCTCTCCTCATTGGTATAGTGCAGGGATCTCCAAACTCTAACCCACGGTGCCCCAGCATAAAGTTCCTGGACACAACAAGAACTTACTGAACTGTCTTACCGTTCTACCCAGAAGCCTCCTATCTTCACCCCTGATCTTCGCGCAGACTTGTGACAGGAAGCCACTTCGGCCAGACAATGCCCCAGAAGACTCTATGCCCTGATTTTTCCAGCACAAGTGGCTGCCCAGCGTGAGGCTGTGAGAAGCTGAGGGGCAAAGATAGGAGGTTCACAGGCAGAACAGTAAGGCTTCACCACCACCGCACCCAGGAGCATTACGCTGGAGCACCAGATTCAGAGTTTAGAAGCCCCTGGTATAGTGGAAGACTCCCTCTCCAGTCCCTCAATGATGTACAAAGGAAGAGGAGGGACCTATCACATCATGCTCACATGCAAATGAGGTCACCAGGAAGAGATTCCTGATTGCTATTGGCAACCTTATGACACTATTTGTGGGACTGAGCAGAGACAGACACCACGACCACTAGAGTCCACATCTTGCTTTGAAACTTGGGTTAGCACAGCAAAAATTGTCCTGCCTTTTCCAGGGACAATTTCTCATGCATCAGGTTTTACGCATCAGAGTGTGGAGCAGTCTACAGAGACATTTATCACAAAATAGTTGTACAATAATATTGCTCCTAAACTTTTCCAATGCAACATTACATCAGACCTCACCTTCAGCTAAGTGGGTATGGAAAAGACGCTTGGTGGGTTGCAGATCCTGCACACTGGCTTAACAGCCTTCTTGTATGAAGACCCAGTCTAAGGACACCCTTCTCCTGAGGTCAGAGGTCCTGACATGCAACAATTGGGGGGGGGTTTGTTGATGTCCGTACAAAAAGCCACCAATCAGTTTAACCCAGTGGTCAGGGAACAGGGGTAAATTACCCCAAATGGGGTAAAAATGAAATTCCTGGGAGTAATGGGCGGTCATGCTGCCGAGACACAGCCGGGCATGCATATGAATCTATATGCATGCCCAGCTGTGTCTTGGCAGCGCGACCATCCATTACCCCCATTCCGGTTCCGTCGCTGGCTGGCTGGCTCCGTTTTGTTTTGTTTGCTCCGCCCACTTTCGCCGGCCAGCAAAACGCACCCCAGACTGCTCTACGCCTGCTCTGCTTTTCACACAACGGCAGTTTAGAGCACGTGGACACAGCGAGGAGAGCAGCAGAGCGGCGGCGCATCGGACCTGAGCAGCAGTGAAGAAGCAAGCCAGGGACGGCTGGGCATCGGAGGTGAGGGAAGGCACGCGTCTTTCCCCCCACCCCCGCCTCCGTTGCCCTGTCGGGCAAATAAAAAGCAATGGGTTCCAATATGTAATTTTTTTTCTTTTGTTCTGGCGGGGGGGGGGGGTAACGTCGGCGTATCTAAATATATTTTGGGGTAAAAGGTAAAAAAGTTCCCTGACCCCTGGTTTAACCTGATTCAACATAATTACTGCTGCACTCTGTTAGAAGATACACTGGAATTTATTGGCAAGTATAAGTGAGTATAGTACTAATACAATTTTTAGCCATGCATAGACTAAAAGAGTAGAGGGACACCAAAGGGAACAATGGTATATTAGCAAGGAAAGCTAGAGAGTGGAATTATATGGTTCCTCCTTAAAGTGTGTTTTTAAAATGTGACCAAGAAGAAGTAATGTAGGAGATAGGTGAACATCGTTTACTCTCCGGGCACCTGGGACAACAGGCACAAGAATGCCATTTTATACTATGAACAGGAACGTGAAGATGAGGAGGTCCAATTTCACTGCTATCTGTTTACTGACATCACTGCTATAGGTTAAAGCTTCATCCCTCGTAGCTCTGTACAGTTACATTCACATCTACGTGAACTGAAAAGCCTCTGACCCATCTCAGTACCTGTAAGCACCATACAAAACACCTGCAACCTGTCACTCCAGAGCACTCTTCCCCACTGGTTTTGAAGTACAGAGCTGCACGAATGCCAGCCCACAGCAGGAAAGAATATGATCTGAATGCCGTCACCAGCATTCAGCTAAAATGGCCACCACATCCCGCTTGGCAGGGGATATCATGGATAGCCTACATACAATTATCTGTGTCCACCTTGTTCTCCCCTGACATTGCTGGGTGTTGAAAGTGTGTGGCAGTGAATAGCAAATTGGTGTAAAATAAAATTTAAAAAAACCAAGCAGTCAACACGAACATCCAATCATATTGCCTTCCCCACAAGCTTTCTTTGTTAACCACAGGAAACAGCAGAAAGACCTTGAGTTCCCCATTGTAACATGCATAGGCATAGAATGGGCAGTGATAAGAACATACCCCCTGCTGCTGCCGGGAAAAGAAAAGCGCTGAATCTTTGCTAAAAAGGGCTGAATGCTGGCAAGAGTGTTCTGTCACTTTTGCGCACAGTAATCCACTGTGCCACTGAGTCCCATCAGAAGGATTTTGAAAACTTAAATGACTGAAAGCACAAGAGCACCAGCTCAAGGTTCCCAGCCGGCCCAGACATCCTAATTAGCTTCACACACACTCCCACTCGGAGGGGAGAGAGCACACACACAAAAAGGACTGTCACTTTGCTTTTTTCTCTTTCTAAAAGCATGTCTGCGCTCACTGGCTTTCCCACTGTGACACCTCTCACGGTAGTTAATTAGAATCATGTCACCACGTTAATGCGCTCTGACTGGACGCTGACAGACGTTCGGCCTGTATCCTGCTACAACCCCCTTCTCTCAGACCAACAGTACCTACGAAAAGCACCTCTCTGTTTCTAAAAACCTTTCCTTATGCCCCTGCCAGAAAGGACCCTGCCTCATCTCCCCGCCTGCCAGCCCATACTCCCCCTTGCCAGATAGAGTTGCCATATTGCCTCACTCATGGAGCATCCGCTCCACCTGTTTTGAGTTGCCTGACCTTTAGCAGCACTAATTCAAAATGACACTGCTCATTTGATGACATTTCTGTTGATTTTTGTTTTAGTCTCTTTTAATTATTTAACTCTGGAGTCTTTGGGCCTCTCCCTTAGGCTGTAAAGGATTTGCCCCCTACAACAAGTTGATCTAGGGCAGTGCCTGGATCTGCCCTCTCTCTGTCATCCTTGACAGGCAGGGGCACCATAGCATCTCAAAATGCAGAGATCATCTTATTGCTGGTCAGAATGTAATGGAAGAGGCTTATTTGGTGAGTAGGGAAAAGTGTGTGGGAGGATCTGCAGGTGATATCGCTCCAGAATATGGACCGATGAGGAATCTTGTTCCCTTTCTCTGGAACAGGCATATGTGCAAAGTTGCATTCTCAAGAATCTGTGCATTAATAGCATGCCTGATGAGCATCTACAAGAATGTGACGCTAATCATAGAGTTCAAAAAGCTTATATTAGCGTTGTGTTATTTTCAGCCCTCTGCCTCTCTTCCTGTGAGAGTCTGTGTTTTTTGCTTCCATTTTGTAGTCAGCAAAGAGCTAGTGAGACTAGGAAAGCTGCAGACACAAGCAGAAGTAATTTGCATAATTGAGATTTAAAAAAACAACAACCCTTTTTTTGTGGAGTTCCCTTTTATCTGTGTCCATATGGGGGGGGGGAATGTAGCTCCCACAGATATGGCTCCCCCCTGTAATTCTCTAACAACAATGCCAACAGAGAACAGTAGCTGGGTAGAGGAGTCCTGCAGTTTAGACACTTTACCAAAGCTAGCAGCAACTCCTCCAAGTAAAGGCCCAACAACCCAATGGCATACAGGTAAATGGTTATGTTTGCACTTTTTTATGAAGCTGGCACAGAGGTACAGGTAGAGGGGCCTTGGGACTGGAAACCTGGGTCAAATGTAGGCACCAAGATCTCCCTCTTAGATAAAAAAAGCCACCACCTGAACTGCTACCAAGTTATCAGAATGTACTATGCAACCTTAAGAGTTAGAAAAATCACATTTTTTAAACATAAAATCAGATCTGGAGGGATTGTAGGCATCTCCCAGATTCCAAAATAAAGCCCAGTTCTCTACCGCACAATTTATTGTGGCCAGGAGCCCTTCTAGAGTTCTTAGAGAATTTTGTTTCCATGTGACTTGAGTTGCTGCCCAAAACAACTAACGCAGAGGAGACTGAAGGTTCTGGATAAGAGAGGCCAAGAGGGTGCACAGGACACAAAAGAGAACATGCACAGAGGAAAAAGCCTGAAAGACAAGAACAGCAGATGAAGCAAAGCCCAAGAAGTTGTTATGGTCTGTCAAGGTGCAGACTAGTCTGCCAGCTCCCAGAGCAAAGAGCACTGCATGACAAGGAGATGTCATCCCTCCTGACAAATAGCTGCTGCCTGCTGACACACGCAGCAAGTGTATGAACATTCCATACATGCACAAACAAACAGACCTGTTTTTTAGTACCAGGCATGAAAGCATGGCAATGCCTCCAAAAACAAACTCTATATGGACAATGAGGAGTTGGTAAGGAGGAGAGACTGCACCCTGGCAACTCCCACTGGAGTGGGTGGCTGGCTAGGTGGGAGTTAATTAGAATCTTGTCACTAAGTGAATGCGCCCTGCCTGGACTCTGACAGATGCTCCCCTCTGACACTGGGGGCCAGAAGACAATCCACATCAAGCTACTGCAGAATGACCCTTTTAACACAAAGAGTAAACTCACTGCACAGCAAGTTGAAGCTCATTAAAACTGTCTACTCTGTGAGCATCCCATTAACCTCCCTGTTAAAAACACGCAATCCCTCTTCTTCTCTTGCAGGCCTAATTAATGCTCAGGATCAGGAACAATATAACACCCTAACCTTCTTAGATTTCCAATCAGTAAATGAAAAAGGGGTGGGGAAGAGTCAGAAAGATACAGATGCATCACCTGCACCTCACACCATACTGGTGGTTGACCCTTTCAAATAGGTAGGCTTTCCCAGGAGATTAGCATGAGTTAAGGAAGATTGCCTGTGCAATAGCTGGGCAGTGCAATCAGGCTGCCATCTGCATTCAATGCTTTGGCTTGAGCAGTGTGGTAAGGCTCCTATATCCTATTTCCAAATTTGCTCTGCATGCTGATTGTGGTGGGTGGATTATGTATACCTGTTGTCCAGAGAAGGCTGAAAAAAACATTTGCTCCCGTGACCCCCACCCTATTCCCCCACCTCTGAATGAATAGTCTAACACATGAATACTAGTTTCAAGCTTCAAGAAAGGACCCAGTGGATGAGGCACATAGTATATGTACTAACTACAGAACTGCTGGGAGAGGGAAGAGGCAGGCGGAAGACCAACTGAAGGCCCGCATAGCCACATCAGTAGCACTCAGTAGTTGCTAAGCTAAGCACTGAAACTTTAATGTTAGGAGGGCTTTGTGCAACATTGGCAATGGAGTAAACTTCCCCAGTGTTTAAGCTGCCACCATGACTGCTTGCTAGTTCAGCCCTGGAGTTCATGGGCTATTGAGGACCACTGGGTGCCCCTGTATGGCCTCCACAGAAAAAGCCACCAGGGAAACAAATGCCACTGAGAGGTTATTCAGTAACCATACATAGCCAGAGGTCTAAACAGTTTAAGATTATTTGTATGGGAGAATGTGCTCCCTTAGGCACTCTGGACACAAACTACTTAGGATTTAATAGATAATAAATAGTTTAAACAGGACTGGAAGATAATTGGCAGCCACAGCAGTTGGGCAAGAATGCCTTAATACATTTTCTGTAACCAGCTCTCAAAAGGCATATGGCAGAGTTCTGTGCTGGCTGGAGCTTCCAGGTCATCTTCAAGAGCCATCACATGTAGTGTCCAGAACAGAAACGTATCTGGGAGGTTACAGAGGCATGCAGCAGTGTGCAGGCTCAGAATACTTCCAGGCTCCCTAAACTGCTTCTTCAGAGATAATATGATTGCATTCAGAACATGCAAGATCATCTCTTGCACAACAACAAACCACCAGCTACCATCTTTCTTCTCTAGATTCAGTCCAGTTCTTATCCAGTTCAAAACAGAATTTATTGCTGCTGCTGAATCCATTGAAAAAAGAAAAGAAAGTGCTGGTTGTCATCAGCATATTGATGACACTGCTCTTCAGATCATTGGATTGATCAATGCACCAGCTACATACATATGTTAAATAACAATGGGGACAAGAACAAGCCTCACAATACCCTGCAAGGGCTACAGCAGAAGTAATCTACTACCACCTTTTGGATCCAAGGTGAGATAACAGCTGGAAGGTGTTTCTAAAAATATTCATCATAATTGAAAAGCCTCCCCCCCCCCCCGGAGGCGGCTGCAGGATAGGCTGTGAAAGTTATAGTGATCCTTGATTGTCAAGAATTGGCAATGTGATCAATATAGGAAGCACTGACTACACTGCCAATGGGTTTCATTCACCCTTGGGCATCAGCACATAGCCAAATCTGGTTTCATAATGTTGTGGCACTGTCACATTCCGTATGAGAGTCCCGATTGGATATGATAAGAAAAAAACGGGAGGAAAAAACTGGACTGAAACAACATCAAGCAGTTACAAACAATTCACGAATACATAAGTGGCACCAGAAGGAGGCCAAGGATGTGCCCCCCAAAGCTTATCCCACACTGCTAAACTGCACCCTCCACTGCTAGACTGATTGAGGAAAAGGCACTTTTACATCCTCATGAGTGCTTTTCTTTATTGTCATGAATCAATGCGCAGGTACCCATACAGGAAAAAACACTGGCAATCTCCCATGCTGCACCTATGTTCAGAAGGGGAGCTAGTGAAAATGTTTGCAAAATCTTTTACCCATTGTGGACCTTTCCATCACCTCAGATACTTCTGTGATATCTGCCAAAAGGGGCTGCGGAGTCAATCTAAAGCAGAAATCATTAGCTATTGTTGCTATTTATTGCTTACATAGGCGTGCCCCCATATCCACAGGGGTTCCGTTTTGGAAACCCCCCATGGACACCTGAAACTGCAGATATGAGGGACAAGCTGTACGCCTCTTGCCTCCGGAGGCTCTTCTTAGCCCTGCAGAGGCTAAGCATCTGCCAGCGGTCTCTGCAGGGCTCAGAATGCCTTCTAGAGGCAAAAAACCCACAACTTCCAGGTTTTGGCTGAAAACCAGAAATGAAGCTTTTATGCCTTTAAAAGGCATTATGAGGGCTGGGGAAGCCCTCCCCCTCACTGTAGCCATGCACCCTCCATTCCCAATCCTGGCAGTAGCTCAAAAAAATTTTTTTCCTGAATATTCTTCAATTCTCCCTCTCCTCCAACCATAAATAGTAGAAGATCACCAGCAGCAGGAACAAGGGGTTGGTAAGGTAGTGTGGACTAGCAACTTCAGCAAATTCTAAGGCAGTGATGGCGAACCTATGACACGCGTGTCAAAGCTGACACACCCCAACGTTTGGGGTGACACACCAGCATTCACCAATGCCTGACAAAAACTGAGTTTGTTTTACTTATTTTTCATTTTTTAAATTATTTGATGTTTCTTTATTTAATATATAGCACCATACATGATTAGACTGTATTTTTTTGTTTAAATACATGACTAAAAAGAATCGTTTCTCTTTTGTTTGGGAGGGGGGTTGACACACCAGCAGAGTCAAATTATGTATTTTCCTATGTTTTATTTATTTATTTATTTATTTATTTATTTATTTATTTATTTATTTATTAGATTTATATCCCGCCTTTTTGCCCGAAGGCACCCAAGGCGGCATTACAATAAAAGAAACAATAAAAGCAAAATTTAACAATAGAAACAATTTAAAACAATGTTAAAATACAATTTAAAAATTTAAAAAACAGCAAGCAACCAGCCCCGTGGATCATAAAATTAAACAAGATATAGCCTGTCAACAGTTAAAAGCTTTTTGAAATAAAAAGGTCTTCAGCCCCCGCCGAAATGTTAACAACGAGGGAGCAGTTCTCAGTTCGAAGGGGAGGGTATTCCAAAGTTGGGGGGCCACCACCGAGAAGGCCCTCTTCCTGGCCGCCGCCCCTCTCACCTCTCCTATTGGCGGCACAGTCAAAAGGGCCCCTCCAGATGATCTGAGAGTACGGGTAGGATTATATGGAAGGAGGCGGTTTGACACACTGAGCCCAAAAGGTTCGCCATCATTGTTCTAAGGAGTCACAGCTGGTCCACAAAGGAAGACTGGAAGCTTCTCACACAGCTATTGTACCACTGTGCTGAACAGCAATGTGGAGTAGGGGCTCCACACAGTGGAGGGGATCATTTCTTCCTAGATATTCTCAGGACCCTGATCTGAAGCATACATGGAGCTTCCTGAATTGATCAGATGGATGGGAGGATTCAGGCTGCTAAATGGGTATAATGTCCCTAGAGCTGAGTTTTGGCAGAAGCCCTTCATTGTTTTTTTCTCCTGGAGTAATGAAGTGAGCTGAGATGGGAATCCCAACAAAGGTTGATATTCCCCACAAATGGTGCCCTCTTGGGTGGAGTGTCATTTGACTGGACAAACCTCTAGCTGTCCTTCAAGATGTGTGGCATCATCATCTGTACTGAGAGTTAACCAAGTTATCCTGCTCCACTTCCTCTTCAGAGGAGATCTTATTGAGTTTAAGTACTAACAGATCCTGATATTTATTTTATTCCTGGTCTCCTGACCAGAAGGACTTCTGTATTTTCTGGATTCAGTCTTAATCTATTGGCTTTCATCCATACCCTAACTGCCTCCAGGCAGCGACCCAGGACCTTCACAGCCTGATACCTATCTTAAAAAGTCATTTGGACAGGTAGCACCTCAGGGGGAAAACTAAAACCCTTCTCCTTAGAAAGCTAACTTTCCCTCAGCAGCAGCATTCAAACATGGTATTCTTTCTCCCACAACTACATCCCTCTACCCTATATTATACCTAAAGTGGGAAGCCCTGGAGGACTAAACATATTCTGCAAACCTGAACAGGCTCCAAGGACAAAGCTAACCAAGCATACAAGTTCATGTCTTAACCACGTCGGCAACACATAGCTGTGGATAGTCTTGCCCTTCAAGGATATGTTTCTTCTTGCTGTTGAGCTCAAATCGTATTTATAAGTGTCGTGAGTCTCACCGGCATGCTGTGCCCAATGATTTAGATCAGGGGTCTCCAAATGAGGCCCGCAATGAGCTTCTATCTGGCCAGCGGCAAGCCTGTGGCCCCTTGAGAGCAAGGGCCAGACAATCATGGCTACCACTTAAAAGTCCCAGGTCTCAAAATTGGTTTCATCTCAAATGGGGCCATCTGACATAGCATTCAGCCACTCTTTCCACAACCCATCAAAGCACCTTGATTTCTGCTCACCACAAAATTGTAATATTTGCTTTTGCTCTGGACTTACACAATACAGCCCCATATACAGCAAGTGACAATTGCCACTTTTAAGCATTTGTAATGTCAGATAATATGAATATATTTATACTTCAGTCTAAATACAGTGGGCCCTAAACAGGAACAGTAAAAGAAGGTGTCTTCCATCATCTATGAAAGGAAGGAATTATTTGTTTTAAAGCTAAACCACTTTGTTTGGGCCTACAAAAATCACGAGGCTCATAACAAGATTGTGAGAATCACAATTAAGAAAATTGTGTATCCTTTTTGCAAACTGGGGCATGCTTGGGGAAGTGCACATCTGGCATAACACTGACACGCTAATGGAAAATTTCTTTAGTAAATGAAAGTTCAGCTTGACAACATCACTAAGGGCGCAATCCTACACAGTGCCGGAATGGCGAGGCCGACTTGGCAGCGCCATATCCGATGCTGCACAGGAGAGACTGGAGTCCCACATACGGCAAGGGAGCGTTCGCTCCATAGATCTGTGCCCACTAAAGAGCACGTGGCCCAAATCAGGGCCTCGCACCCTCGATTAGGATGTCACCTCCCAAGCCTGCCCACGTCCCACCCCTGCTGCCCTCGCTCCCACCAATCCTCGCGCCGTTTCGGCACAGAGCCTCCCTCGCTCCCCATCAGCGCTCTCAAGCCGACACCTAACATCGGTTTGAGCGCTTTAGCGCTGACGCGGGGGTGCTGCTTGGCGCTCCCACATTGGCACTAATGCCATAGCGTCGACGCAACAACTTGACGCTATGGCAAAACTAGGATTGCGCTGCCGGAGGGCTAACTGCTGGGCTCACAGGGGCAGCATTTAATCTCAGTGTGCTGTAGCCTCAGGCAGCACACAAGTGTCTCACACCACAAAAAGCAGAAGTGGCGGCTTGGACATCTAGCTGAGAGGGTAAAAGCTGCAGTCATGCCCGAAGATAAGATCCGAAGATCGCCAGTTTGAGACCACTGGAAGTTTCCATGAGCGGCAGACCTTGAGAATGCAGCTGAAGATCTGAGCTGTGTCCGGCTGCCTGTGAGAGAGGACTTGTGTCGGGCCAGCTGTTTCTTGGTGAGAGCAAGAAGTCGTTTATCAGCCAGCAGAAAGGCAATCGTGCGGCTAAGAAAGAAAGGCTGGACTTGAAAGTGTCATCTGAACGTAGCAGTTCTTGTAAGATTAGAACTTACTTGTGATTGTAAAAACCCTGGGGTTTAGAAATGCCTGCCTATGTAAACCTCCTTGAATAAAGTCAAAAGAGCAATCTAATGACCTAGAAATACTTATCACTATTACTATTACTACTATTACTACGTGCTCCCACCCTGAGGCTACTTGGCTGAAAAACAGAAACAAAAGCCCATGGAAAGAAAAAGTAAGCTGAGGAGAAAATAAACCACCATTCTGCGCAGCTATCCAGCAGGGCAAGCAAACCCCAAAGCCAGCTAATGACAACCTGATAAATGTACAAGGTAATTAAAGGTAGTGACAGATGATATTCTAGGGATGTTTGTTGCTTTAGTGTGGTAAGAAGAGACACCATAAACATTCCCTATAAAGCACAGAGAGGAGATGGATGGAGAACGCTAGCAACAAAATGAAACAAGCTTATCAGTATACGTGCCCCCACCTACCCCCTACTATGTGGGCTCTTCCCCGGCATACATATACTACTGAAACGAACTTACATCCAAGCAGAATTTCAGTGCTACATCCTGTCAATGATGCAACTAGATCCATAGTGCAAAAAGAGCTTGCTAATTAAAAGCTGGTGAGCTTTAAATAATTCATCTCCTTAACTCATATTGATTTGGTAGTTTAGTGGTTAGGATCTCGAAACAATATTAAACAGCTTCCTCCAGGCTTAGACGGCGGGTGATTTTCTCATGTAAGTCTCTCAGTCTAGCAAACGTAAATGCATGGAAGCAAGAGCCGGGTAGAAGATCACAAGGCAAGCAAAGGGGGACTGGTGGGGGCAGAAAAGAGAGATCCACCTACCCTGAGGGGGAAGAAGTCAGATCTTAGAACGTTTTATGTAAAAAATGGGAAACAGTGACCAGCATTCCTCAACTGCAACCTCTCATATTTTCCCAGGACTGGCACTGCACAATATTCGCTATGGCACACAGCTATGCCCACTTCTCCCAGCATATAAGGCAGGCAGGCATAGACACACACACAGTGACCCAATTCTGCTAGGACTGTCACATTAGAGATTTTAACACACCCAAGCACAAACAAGGAAGGACTGCATTGTCTCACAGTCACATGCACTTGGTCCGGTAAAAAGCCAACAGCACTCCAAAGCTGATGAATGTGGTGGCACAGACCCATGATCAAGCCACCCAGCTGAAAAGAAACATGGGTTAATAAGGGGGTGTCTGGCATGATATCAGGAAGGACCATGTTGTGATGCTTTGACAATTCCCAAGTGTGCAGGTACCAGTAGGGAAGGAAGAAACAGGCAGTGCTCTTCAAAAGCATCACTCTTACTGCTGCCATCTCAAAGAAGAAGCAGGAGGTCAAACATTCTGGAGACCTAATATAAGAAGAGGTGATAGACCCAGGAAAAGGACAGAAGCAAAAGGTGACAGGCGCCAAGGGATCATGTTCCTTACTCCAACACCAGCTCACTGCTTTACGATTGCCATTTCTTCTGCATTCAAGAGGCAACGGTAATCCCCACCTGATATGCTCAAGTTCTTGACTCTTCATTCACCTAAAGCCAGCCACAGTCCCACATCATAAGGAATCACAGCTGAGCAAGGATATGGTAACTTTCTACAATACTTTGACATAGACAAGAAACAGAAATGGGGGGAGGGAAGCAAAGAGATCTGTTACTGACCTATCCCACTGTGAGGCCTTCCTATGTGCTGTAGGTTCAGACCTTTGTTCATGTCTAAGAGTCCATTCTTTGGCCAGCTCCCCATGGCAAAGCTGTATGCCTGGAAAAGAGGGGGGGAGAGAAAAAAAAAGTTAATTTACATCAAGACAGTGGCTCAGCTTCCCAAAAGAAAGGCCTACTCAGTTGTTGTTCAAAGCTACACAACACTTTGAACCTCTCCAGGCTGATGTTTGATTTCTCAGGAAACATTTGCAGAAAGAATAAAACGGTATGGCATGGTAGAGACAGATCACCTCTACCCTCAAGATCCCTTAACCCCCAACACTCTACTTTAAGCTTTTTGTTTCCATATCATTCTATAAATACAAAATTAGCATTCCCCTCTCTGTAGCACTTTAATCTGGCTTAGTGAAGAGGTTGTTTTGCTGAAAACTAACGCTTTAGTTTATCACAGATTTCACAACCCAGAATGCCCAAATCCCTGAAAACAGTATGATGAAAACTGCATTATGCAAATTTTAGTTGACTATTTCCACAAACAAGTCAATCAGATTTGATTTATTGTACCTAAATGCCATTCACCATCAGCAACTTTGTCAATAACTCATTCAGGATAGTGCCGCCCACGCTGGGTAAGGTACTCTATCCTAAATGCATGTGAAATAGAAAGTGGAAAAAGATATTGGCAGGCAGTAACAGCAAGGAAATCAGGGCCATAAGAATGGATGATGAGCTATGAGGAGGAACGAAATCACTCCGCTTATCCGCACTGAATGCCCCTCTTAGAACTAAAGCTTTATCAGTCCTAAAGCTTTATCAGAAACTGCCTTTACCTTTATAGATTTCTCTCTGTACTACAAGGGCTACAAACACGATTTAATTAAACCATGGATTTATCTTCCATACCTCCTGCACAATCCAAAGACAGAAGAAACATTTGCTTCTAATTTTATCAATATATAAAATATAATACATAAAATATATGAAATATACATATATGAACTTTCCTATGAACCAATATACAATAATGTTAGGATCTAAATTCTATGACAAGAGGGGGAAATAAGGGAGACCATTATTTGCCTTCTAGCATCGGTTGAAACTATCAATCTCTCCTAATCAGGAGAAATTCACATTCTTTTCTATTAGCAGAAACCAACCTCTGACTTCTTAAACCACTATGAACATATGGAAGGTGACTATTGGCGTATCCCAATACACCCTCTGTGCCCCCTTTCTACCAGTATTCTACCTCCTTTGCTGTACCCCAATATTCTATCAATACAAACGGAACTAATCCATGGCCTCTCAACTTTCTGATGTTTTTTGCTTGCTGCAGAGAGCCGTTTTGAACTGAACCATTTTGCTCAGGGACCTGCAGGTGGATAGGTGGGGGGGGGGCAAGAAAATAACACAGAGGTACTTCCTTTATATATACTTTTATTTATTTATTTAAACATTAAACAAATAACACACAACACATATCCATAAAACATACATCACGTAAGAATATACTCAACACTAAAAAATAAAACAATAAAAAGAAAACATTCTAAAACACAAAAAGTTACTGCTAAATTAATACAAGCGTAGAGAAATATATCATCATTTCATCAAATCAGCATCAAATCCCATCTTCATAATAATACCAATCTATATCAGCCCTTATTTTCTCTCTTTTTTAATCCATTTGTCTAACTTTAATCTTTTCTTACTTACTATAATTGCCTTTATTCTTCAAAGCCACAAATCATTTTCATTTTTTTCTCTCTTGTGTAGAAAGTTTATAAATAGCTTCAATTGTTCATACATGTATTTACTGACTTTTCCTTAAGCAAAACCATTAATTTGTCAATTTCAGCTGACTTCAAAACCTTTTTCCATTGATCTTCAAGCGTCGGTATTTCCGTAGATTTCCAATATTGTGCTGTGATATCCATGGGGCATGCCCAGTTGACGTTTGTGGGGGGTGAGTGCTGGTGGCCCATCGAACAGCTAGGGCACAAACCCCTTGGGTGGTTGGAAGACACCAGACAGAAACTATGCAGACTTGCAGAGACAATTTATCCAGGTCAAGTTATTTACACTCAACCGGCACCTGTTACTTCACATGGGCTGGCATGCCCAGTTCAACAAGCATAGTGTCTCCTACACTGCAGAATGGAAGGTGGTCATGCTGCCCTTGACAGGGGTGGAGCCTGTGGAACTGGGCTGCTAAAGTCTCCTCAGGGTTGGTCAGGCTCTGCAGGGGGGCTGCTTAAAGGCACCCAGCCATCTTACCAGCCAAGTTCCCCTCCTTGAGGCACCTGGCTGTGGACTGGCCTGCAGAATGGGTGGTCCTGGTCCCCCTTCCTGGCTCAGGTGACTGGTCCTGACTCAGGGTGTCCCGGTGGTGATGGTGAAACCCCTGGGCAATTCCTAGGTGGAGCCCCTGGTGGTCAGTGGTCACTCCCGGTCTTCCCCTCTGGTGGTGGCTGGCTGCTCCTCTGCTCCAATGGCTGCTCCCTCTTTGACCCCAGCTGGGGTCAGGTGCCTCATTTCTGGGGGAGGCTCTGCTTGACCCCCTGCTTTCCCTCCTGGCTGGAGCTGGCCCCTCAGCTGGTGCTGCTGCTGGCAGCAGCTCCCAGCTCCGTCTCCCAGCTAGGGCTTGCGCCCAATCTGGAGTAGTGGCAGGACATAGCCCCCAGCCTCAACTCTTTGCTGGGACCACTTTTGAACTGAAATTCCCAGTTCTACGTGACCCAGCAGATAACGCTGGTATCTGCCTCCTCTCCTCCTAGGTGCCTAATCTCAGCATGTGGCAAATAAAAGGGAGAGCAAAAGCAAGCATCTAATGCTTCTCTAACAAGCATTGGGCCACAGGACCTTCTCCGTTCACTTTTTTTAGCTGCGCTTGAGAACCACATGGTGCTTGCAGGTCACAGTTCCGCCACTCCTACTACAGAGAAACATTAGTTTATGAGAAGATCATGCTTCCCTACAAAGCTTGTACATCCCCTTGTAACTGGGGATGAAAGAAGACTGAGACTAGTTCACAAAGCCACAGGTACAGGAAACGCAAGAGAATTAAGTGTGTAACCTAGAGACACTGGACAGAACTCCAGGACCACAACACCAAATGATTATGAGCCGACAGCAGCCTATCTTCTACATCACAAGGTATTACAGCAGCGGTGCCATTGTGCAATATTAATGGGTGCAAGGCTTAGCAATACTTAGAGCTAGGCTGCCATGCAAACCATTGTTCCCAAATGAGATTGTATCAATCTGGAAGAAAAAGCATCTCACTGCCATGCTTCATGTCAAAGATCATGGCTGTTGCCCAACCCAGAAACAGGCAGCAGGGGATTTTGGCTGAGCTGGTAGCTATGGCTTCCCCTAAGTGGTTCATCCCGCCTTGAGGAAGATAACAGCCAATGTGGAATAAAATTAGGGGAGCTATTTCTGACATGGAAAGAGGCCATGAACATTCAGTCTAGTCATGGGTCTGTGAAGATTGCAATCGTGTCTCCACAACTATAGTAATACCCTATCCCTACTCACCATTGCTCAGTCATGCCAGGCTCACCACAAAAGAGACTATGCCACTTAACCACCAAACCAGCTGAGAATGCTATGAACACAGAGTCATAAGTCTCCTTTCCACCTGAAGTCTGAGAAAAGCAACAAAGAAGCTATGAAAGGCAATAATACCAATAAAAATGATGCATAACTCTTTTACCATGCTCTACAAAGTAACAATGTGTTACTATTACTCTTTTTCTAATTCTTCAAAAAAGCATCTGATCAAAACAAAAACAAACATTGCTAAAATGGACCTCCTTATCAGAGGCGGTCTTGGGGGTTTCCCCGCCCAGGGGCAACCCCCCCAGTCAGCCGCCTCCCAGGAAGTAATTGAGGTGATGTCATTGCCTCAATTTGCGGTGATGCAATGAATACTCACATACTTCCTGAAAGAAGCGCCCCCTCGGGGGAGCACTGCTTTTAGCAGCACAAAGGGCTGCTTGGACTTTCAGAGGAACCGGGTGCCTTGTAGTGCGGTGGCACCAGCTCCTTCGATGGTTGGGGGAAAGCCGGCAATGCCGTGCTACAAGGTGCCTGGTGGCTCCAACACTCGGAGGAACAGATCATCCCTTGCAATGGCACGAATCCAGCAAGGGACGATCGACTGTTGGAGGAACTGGCTGCCTCATAGCACGGCACCACTAGCTCTTCTGATGGTCAGAGGAAAGCTGGAAGCGCCGCATTACGAGGCACCTTTGACACTCAGAGGAACCAATCACCCCTTGCAGCGGCGCACAGCTGGCAAGGGACAATCAGTTCCTCCGACTGTTGGAGGACCTGGGTGCCTCAATGCTTAGCCTTACTCATAAAGCATTCAGGGCTTTTGAATTAAAAAAAAAGACAACTAAGGAGGGCACAGTAGAGTTTCATAAAATTATAAATGATATTTAGAGAGCAGCTAGAGAGGGAACGAAGTCCTATTTCACACAATACATAATTAACTTATGGAACATACTACAACAGGGTAGGATGATGGCCATTGGCGTAGACCCCTTTTGACAAGGTTTAAATTCACAATTCTACCGACATTGACCAGCTATGATAGCTAAATGAAAACGCTGTGCTCAGAAGCGCAACATCAGGTGCTGAGGGCAAACGGTGGGGGAAGATTGCTGCATTTGCACTCTGTTGGTGGACTTCTCAGAGTCCACTATCTGGCCACTATGGAAATAGGAAGCTTGACTAAACGGAACAAGTTTGATCTAGCAAGGCTCTTCTAAAAATCTTAACCATTGCCATCTCACTGGCATTGCCACAGAACAAAAGCTAGGGCTAATTGTAAGGGCTAATTGTCAAACTACTCTACAATGAGGTTGCATGCCCAAGTTTCCCCATTGAGGCAGGACCTAATCATGAATGGCTTGGGACTATAACAGATTACCCAACATGAGGGCAATCAGTCCCAATGAGTGCAGAGGGAGACACTTTACTTCCTTTTTCTGCAACAGCGCCTTCTGCTGCAACACCCATGGCATCAGTGCCTGTGAGATTAACATACTGAACATAGTCCCTCACTTGCACAAGGTACAAAGCAAGACATTTTTAATTAAGCATCCATTATGGGGTAGCCACACAGAGACAGCAAGGAGTGGACATCTCAAACACAGTAACACAGCTGGCAAGTTCGCACAAATGCACACCACCTGCAACCTTACTGAACAGCAAACTTTCTCTCTTTCAAAGCCAGGGTCTTTAAAACCTCTCCCCACCAATCAGTGCCACAGCCGAGATGTCCCTGGAGTTTCATTGTGGGATTTTGGGTAGTTAATTTATTGCCAACGTATGTAGCCATTTATGCTGCTTTGTTACTCCTGCCTTAGCAAAACACGGGGGCTCCACAGGTAATTAATAGACAACACTGCTAATCCTATTGGGAGATGATTAGCAATTAAAACTCCTAATTAAGTCTATGCATAATTCACTGAAATTACATCCCTGTGTACACAATGGAGAGTATTCCTTCGTCTTTGACAAATACGCACTGATATCTTTATTACTCATTCAAATCACTGTGGCCCGAGATCTGGTCTATTGCCCACAAGGGAGACTGAACTTCTGGTTTTCTTCCTCTTGTGTTGAGTCATACTTAATCTACCACCACCCCTTCCCACAAGAATCTTATGTGGGGGGGGGGGGGGAAGAGAGGGAAGCAGTTCTCTCAATGAAGGGAAAGCTGTAAGGGAAACTCTTTTGAAATAGGCACAGTGGTGCCCCCTCCTGGTTTGAATGCATTTGGAAGTTGCCAGAAAAGACCAAACAATTTACCAGAAACAGAGAATCTTACATATGTATGCAACAAAAAGCTATGGCAAGGAAGTTGAAAGGTAGTAAGGTTCATGCTCATCCCAGAAACAACACCAGAAATAAGAAGCCACCTGCCACTGACTGTACAAAGGTACAAATAAGCTATAATGCACAAAGTACACCGATGCTTTCATGCTGATGTACTTACTATTCATGAGGGTTTTGTTTTTACACATGATCATGTACATTAACTGCAATAGTGTTTTCTATACAGACACAACATCCATAAAGGACACTGTTATGTGGCTTTCAGTGTCATTTGGATAGATCCATCAATTTTGCCGCATGCAAGGTAATAGCTGAGAAGCAAGCAGTTTCCTCAAATCCCACCCTTTTGTGGCGCCCAAGTGATAGCTTACTCACGCAAAATTGTGTTCATCTGAAACTTACACACACAGTTCTACATGGCCAGAGAAACAAGCCCATTGAATGGCCTTGAAATGTTAAACAAAAACTGCCATCTAGGCAAGACCCCACATGAGACTAGAAGGTTTCAGACCTCATTGGCAGCAGCAAAGTAGGGACCCAGATAAGAGTATCCAAGCATAGTACCTATGGTACCTTAAACTGGACAGAGCATCATGTACAATGAGGTTCCACCACCCATGGTCACACTCCCATTACCACTGGACAGAAGGGCTACTGGATCTTCTTCTGAGACATGCACCTAAATTCCAGGATCAGGACCAGAAATGGGATTTTCTGTACATCACATTTTGCTTTGCTCATCAAGGTCACTGCGATCGGCAGGAATACCTGAGCAAACTCGTTAAAAAGGCAGCGTGGAAGGTGGCCTGAGCACTGAAGGTCAAGTGTGCCCTTATGCATATTCACAGCTGCCTGCAGGATCGATTGGGTTTTAATTGTTTTTCCTGGGGTTTTGGAAGGAAGTGCCAGGGGCATTGATCAGCCCTTGACGAAGCCACTCGCGCTCAGGGTCTCACACAGACTGTCACTTTGGTACAAGCAGACTGAAACGAAGGAGCTAAGAATGAGAGACAGAAAGCAAAACAGGCCACTTGAGAAGGGGAAGCGGCTTCAGCCTGCGCAGAGTGGAAAGCAGGGGGGGGGGAGAGACAGAAGCTGCGCTCGGAGATGTGTGACCAGTGAATTGTATTTGAAAATAAAGTTTTTAATTAAAATGGGCAATTCTGAGCCGCCTGCTGGCAGCGGCCAAGCAATCAGGAGACAGGAGCATGGCTGTTTAATATTTAAACACAACGTTTAATCTTTAAACAGGAAAGTTCTTCTTCTGACTGTTAAAGCCTCTATTAAAGCTGGATGGAAAGGGCTTCACAGCAGTTGCCGCTGGGTCTTCCAAGACCATCCCGGGAAGGAGCAAGACAGATGAAAGGGAGAGATGTAAAAAGAAAATGCTCTCTCAGGGTACACAACCCACAGGAGGAAATCCCACGAATTGCAGGTGGAGGAGAGGAATAGTCAAAATAGCCAGCAGAACTATGCACGATTGAGGCTTCAGAAAGAAACATGGGAAAAAGTGGGAAAAGATACCTTAGTATTCCCTGCTCTGACTTAGCTTCAGCTACTTCCACTAACAACTATTGTTAGATCTACAACAATAGCAGATCTCACAATTTCATCACAAATTTCAAAAATATTGGAGTCAAGCCACGATGCCCTGGTTCCTAAAGACCCACGATCTTGTTTTAAAGCCTTTCTTCCCATCACGTTGTAGGTAATTGGGGGCTTTTTGTCCTGCAAGGATGAAGACTGTAATTATTCACTACAATAAAATAACATTACATTTTAACATTACTTTATTGTGAGAAATTTTATTGTGAAAAATTTAAATTTCTCACAATTTAAAGCACATTACCAGTCCTCATCATTAAAGGAAAGCAACCTCCTAGATTCTTCAGTGATGTGAGGAAAGGTTTATTTAAAAACACAAAAGGGGAAAGGGAGCATATCCTTCACCCTCTTTCCTATTTAAACTAGATGATTTAAAAAAAATTGTTAATTACATAATGATGCAGAAGAACAATGTGGATTAGCTATAGAGATATTTTACAGGCCAGAAGACTTTCTTCAAAGCTCGCTTGTTATTTCAATATAAGCCAAAAGACAGGGTAGGGACAAAGAATAAATTTGGGAATATTATCTTACACTTGACTCCTCAATTCCATTCTTTCAAAGCATGGGGTGGGGCCCCTATCTGGAGATGAGAATGGTGGCTTAAAAGGATGGGACTGCATCCCGTCAGGAAAGTTCCTATGTACTTTGCTGTAGGCATTGTCCGATATTTTCTCAGCAGCTCTGGGAGGCAGCATAACCTCACCAAATGCAAACCCAAGCCTTTCCATTAGCAAAAGCCCAGACATGGGGCAGTCAGGGAGAATAGAACAGGCACTTAGAAGGATTCGGCACATTACAAAATAAATTTCTGGGTTTAGCCCTCAACATTTCATAGACAGCACAACTGCAAAGATGTTTCAAGCTGAATCTTGTGTGGAGACTATTTTAATTTGCCTAGGCAATCATCCTCTCAATTATCAATAGAGATGCTGCAAGTATTTTCACAAAAGTGAATGCCTCTTATTTACACTGTCCAAACATTCTGCATCACAATGACAAGGCTATTTTCAAAAAGCCTCTTCACACAAGAGGGGGTTTCCCCCCCCCCAAAAAAATGATCCAGTAAGAATAAACACCAATCCCCATTTAATGCTAGTTGCAATACTTACAGACTTTAGAACCAATGCCATTTAAACATGTGTAAAATAATACTGTTGCTTTTTCCTGTTTGTATTTTAGAAGCTAGGATAAAGTTAACCTCCTGTAGCAAAACAGAAAATAAAAATTGATGCATGACAGACCAGGTGACTGTATACATAGAAGTTAAACCCTTTTTAGCATTCTTCCAAAGGAATCTTCATGCAAGGCATGAGAATTCTAATTCATGGTGTAATTGCAAAGAGCTTATTAATTTCTCTGAAATAAAAAAGCATTCAAGATACAAAAATTTCATCAATGCCCCCCTGCCTAACCCCTCTCCAGACTTGCACATCCTAGAATCCCACTTCCTCTCAACTTCCCCAATCTGAATGGGATATCCATTTAATCACCCTTAAATCATCAAAACAAATAGTTCCCAAACTATGGGATGGGACCCACCAGTGGGTTGCAAGCCAATTTTAGGTAGGTTGCGAAGCACCTAGAGCAGCCATATGGAAAATATGGGAAAAGGGGATGTTGGAAAAGGGGAGGACTGTGTGGGTAGTTTGCTTCTATTAAGGTTGCAAATAGGCTTTTTTTCCTTTCTTATTCACTTTGCTACTAAAGAATGGCTGAGAAATAACCCAACTTTTTGCTGCATTCACAGGAAATGGTACCGGTGTCCCAATGACGGCACTTGCAGCTGTGACCTCACTTCTGGTGGGTCTCAGACACTGCCATTCTAAAAAGTGGGTTCCAGCACTAAAACGTTTGAGAGCCATTGATCTAAACTGCAATGCCTTATTTGGTTAGCACATTAGAGGTAACCTCCAAAGCCACACAGCCAAACTTCTGCCGGAAGACAGGACCCACTCATGCAATACAGAACAAAGAATTACACAATCAGCGAGCAGGAAAGTACCAATGCTGCAAAAGCCCCAAATCACTGATCCAGGAATATAGCCTGGAAGAAAGTTCCTTCTTAGTCCCAATTCAGACTTCAATTATGAATAAAACATGTTTTTTAATGTCTTCTTTCCAAGATGCTTAGAATTACACAGTGAGAAAAGCCCCAAAGGCCGGACTGGGAAGCAAACTGGTTCCAATATGGCACTTAAAGTGGTAGACTTGGAAATGGCAAAGATGACACACAAATGGCTCAGAACATACTGATCACAGATCTGGTTCTGAACTGGAAACTGTATGCAAATACAATAATTAGGAGAAAAACCTGTTGAACACAACATACTGAAATGACCACTGAAACCCTCCATTTTGTTGCAATTCCAGATTGAAAAATGCATGACTAGAGCAATTTTATATCATACTATATTAAGTCAGTGCAAAGGGTTAGGCCAGATGGTCTTCAGGTGCTCTTCCAATCCTACAAGAATATGATTTAACAATTCTATGAAGTGAGAACTCCAATACAAGCACAGTTGGAAGGATATGACTAACATCCTAATGATTACAAACCTCAAGGCTGTTTATGTTATCCTGCTAATTGTGAGAAAGTGTGCAGGTTTTCATTATAATCCATCACCATGGCTTAACACCTCAAAAATGAATGCTGTCTGTTTGGTTAGTATTACCAACACAGTGGCAGAGGTCTTCCGTTTATCGCAAGTGTACAAAAGAGATCAAATAGCTGAAACAACAAAAATAGTTTTTAGCACACATCTGCAAATGTTTTAAATAAAACTAAACTGCTTCACGTAAGAGGAAAACATGCTTCTTATTCTTGATTTTCTTATGCAACTTTTACAATGGAAGCTGATCCTAAGTGGGGACTCTTGGGCTGGTTCTGCTGTGGTACATGTGAAGTAACAATGTGGGAATCATTTTCCGTAGCACAAATGTCTCAAAACCTAATATCAAACAAAAGGGACCATTAGTGATCAGGAGTCCAGAAGTCTGGGTTAAAGGCCTCATATCAAATACTTCAGAAATAAAGCAAGTAAACAGGAACCCAATACCGTATGTCCAAATAACAATTCCAATCATGAACACTCATTCAGTTTCCCAATCATGTTTGGGAAACTCTTAGCACTGCAAAAAAAAATGCAACTTGTGTGATGCTAAAAGTTACATGACAACCTCACTGCCCACTCTCTGAAATGCTGGCAAGCAAAACAGGATTCCTAAGCAGCCTACCCAAACAGGAGATGCAGTCAAAGGCATGAAACAGTCATCCATGCCCCAGCGCTACATACACCAAGCTGCAAGGTACCCCTTTTTTAAGCACTTTAGACAGAAGCGTTGCTATACTCAAGGCTTTGCAAGTATTTTAAAATCACTTACAAAAGCAGGATTAAACTATCAGGAATTCCATTTAATGGGAGAAATAAAGAAATAACAATATACTCTATCAGACCCAGGAAGGCAGGTTTGATTTTTTTTCAAAAAAAAAAAAAAGATAGGAAAAAAGGAAGAGAAGGATAAAAAAAGGATAATGTGTGTTTACTCAAGCAAAGAAAAAAATATTTAAGTGATGTAGGAGAGAAGATTGCAGTAACTAGTGAAGAATAACATCGTCTGCTTTGCTGTCAAATCACACAAAAATTTCAGTAATAGATTCTCATTCTGACACTCAATTCAATTCGAAGGTGATCCAGCTTTATCCCAACACATCAAATATTAAACACTCGTATTAGCCAGGGTGCTGTCGCCTTCCCTGGCTTAGAGACACGGCGTAGGAGGGGGAGGGAAAAAAGAAAAAAAAACCCTTCTTTCCTTCACTCACTATAATATTCTCAATGTTATCTAAACATGCCTTCATACACTAGGCTCCTTATCAATTCTATTTGGGGGAGGGAGGGGTACTTAAAATGGTATTAGTTGTGGGGGGGCTGTATTATTCTGATTTCCAAAAGCTTTTCAATTTTGTGTAGAAAAAGCTTAAGAGGAAGCGGGGAAGGGAGGGGGAAAGGGTGGGTGGGGAGGAGAGCTGGAGCAGGAGAGCGAGAGAAAGTCTAAGAAAGGGAAAAAGCAGCCAGCAGCTCTCGTTTGACGGATGCCTTTCAACAAGGGCAGTCTAGCTTGTCAAAGCCCAGGCTGGAGATGAATTGGCATATCTATTCAGCCTGCCTCTGGATGTCATGCAATACAGTTTCATATTCCAAGATAAGGCATGATAAGCAATTGCTGCCCTGACACCAGCTCCATCCATCCCTTGCTTTCCTGAGCACGAGTGTGCACCACATCCCTCCGCTCAGCCGCTAATAAGAGTCGCTCCATTCTTACAAAATGCCTAGGTAAAAAATACCTGAAACCATCCCAGAAACTCCCTGAACACCCATGCACACAGATATGCAATCCCACTGCAAAACTCGATTAAATTGGTTGATGTTTAATTACTACTCCTTCACATGTGCACATCATGTTAAACAGGAATGGGGCATGCATGCAAAGCACTGTGGCTATCTGCTCCACTCAATACGGTACAAACACAAAGCAGTGGTAAGATTTCTATTGGTACTAATTCAAGGGGCAAAAATAAAACAGAATTAGACCTGTCAGATTTAGACTTGCCAGGTGCAGCCTAATGTGTTTAGCAAAAGCAGGAAGAGGAGATCTGGGCCCAGACAGAGCAGAAGGAAGAGAGTCAAGAACCTATCCTGACAAAGCGCCAAAAGTAACAACAGAAGCAGTGGATGCAGCTGCCATTTTGAGGGCCAAACTACACAAATAACAGAAAAGCCATGTGTGAATCTCCAAGTTTGTTTTTAATATTCAAAGCAGGCGGGGGGGGGATCAGGGATGTGGCACTCAGAGAAGGAGGGGAGTTTGCCTTTTTTTTTTTTGCAACCAATCTAAATTATGAGAAATGTAAACCATTTGGATAATTAAGCTATGGATAATTAAGCTATGGATAATATTAACCAATGGATAATTAAGCTATGGAACTCCTTGCCACAGGAGGTGGTGATGGCATCTGGCCTAGATGCCTTTAAAAGGGGACTGGACAGATTTCTGGAGGAAAAGTCCATCATGATGGGTTGGGCAACCTCCTTACATTAATAGTAGGCTACTTCAGAAGAATTCATTGAAGAATGGCTCAGGGTTTCCACGGATGCTGTTGACATTAGTGGGAAGGGCTGCGCTAGCATAACATTGCAGGACAGTCTTCGGCTATGGCTGCCCATGTGTTGGCCAGTCATTGGCGCAGTATCTGAACAGGATTGTGCTGTAAAGCTGGGACTGGAGTACGTCAGGCAAAACCACAAGCAGGTCAGCCTTGTTTATGTTGTCCAGGCAATGCATCTCGGTTTACCCTTCATAATAACATAATACCCCTGCTAACTGGGCAAGAGGCACATCTCACGTGGTGTTCCTCTTATATTTAGCAGGGGGAGAGCAATTGTCCCTCTTCACCCCTGCACAGTGTCTTTTCTAGTGGCTGTTGCTGGTGGCGTTTTGCATATTTTTAGATTGTGAGCCCTTTTGGGACAGGGAGCCATTGCACTTTATTATTACTATTTGCCTGTAAACCACTTTGTGAACTTTGTGTTGAAAAGCGGTATATAAATACTATTTGAATGAATGAATGAATAATAAACCCTAAGAGCATAATTACTTGCACGTTGACTTTGGTTTGCACAGCTTAATGTCCTTTTCCTGACCCTGAATATGGAGCTCCTAGTCCAGGAAGAGATGGAGGAGGCAGAGAATTGTACACACACCCAGAAAGATTTACCTCATAGAGACCTGGGAAAGGATATCACATGAATGACATCTGACCGCATGTTGACTTGATCATTCTGCTATATTTTCTAAGCAGTGGTCTTCAACCTTTTTCGTGCCATGACCCCAAAAGTACAAGACTGGGGATCCAATATTGGCTCCACCCCCTGCTGGGGCCCTATCCACCCTCTCCCTGCCCGTTACGCCCTCCCAGCACTGTTCATTGTAACCAAGTTTTCCTACTGAGAGAGAGTAGAAAAAGTTACCCTGAAGCCTGGCACTAATGAAAGCTATTTTAGCACAGTTGCTAAGAACCTGAGCAGGCCTGGGGCACAATCTCCTGGTACCTGAAGGGGTACACCAGAGGCCTTCCCCTTTACCTGGTAGTTGTCTAGTCCAGTGATTTTCAAACCTTTTCATTCCTATAAGTTGCCATGAGCCTACAACTGAGGCTTCCCGGCCTCACTGAGGTCCCAACCCCAAAGTTGAAGAACACTGCTCTATAGCATTGATAATATCAAGCACTTTAAAATTATGAGTCAAGTTGCTCAAACCGCTTACCATACATAAAGAGCCTAATTGATTAATTAAGATTTTAAAATATTTAAAAATGTCACTCACTTTATTTCTCTCTTGAGGTCTTAAGGGCATGTTTTCAAACTTTTCTGCACAGCTTTTACCCTCTTAGAAAAAAAATGAATATCTCATATAACCTTATAATGCCAGGGGCTTAAGACTTTAAAATTTAAAAACCCAATATATTATTTGGGATAAAACACAACACTTCTCAGCATTGCCTCTATCTTTTTCTTTTAAGTACCTACTTACAAAACTCAAATATTAATGGGTATGTTGATGAATTAATTGCCATAAGTGCTATTAAAGTAAACAATTGCAGGATCTTCAAGAACGTATATTTTTAACTGCCTAGAATTAAATTGATACATTAAAATATTAGGAACCCTTTTGGCCTGAGGGTATGAACAACCTCCATGGAGTGTTCTAAAAGTGCAGTTCGCTGAGGTTATGACAATATATCCACAGGACAGGTAGCTTTAAAAGGGGCATCCTGTCAAGTAGTCTAGGCATCAACATTAGGATAGATGTGATCAACACACACTCCATAGAGCATTCTCTCCAGGGCTATGAGCTCTCAACAGTTCAGTAGATCTGACTCATTCCTTATTAGGAGTAAGCTGATGATCTGGACTAATGCACTGAGTCTAAGAACTGGTTCAGGTCACTTCAAAAGTGAGTATGGTTAGTGGTCTAGAACACAGACTATCTGCAATCTTATTCTTATTTGTAGAATGTAGCTTTCTATAGCAACGTCTTGTATTTTTGTCAGTGTAATAAAAACATGAGCTCTTTTCAAAAAAAGTCTTTAAACCACTCCTGGTTACAGGGGAAAGTTTACAAACGTGTGAGCACTTTGGGGTAAGGCAGAAGCTCTCGGAACCTGTGAAGGCACCCCCTCCCCCAAACTTCAAATGCAGCATACATCTCCCAGAAGTGACTGGTGATGACATCATCTCCAGTTACTTCTGGGGTCAGAGGCCTGAAATGCCACTAGAAATGCAGGTAAGGAGGCCAGAATGGTGAGTGCGGTTTTTCGAGTGCTGAAGCTCTTCTCATAGTTCTGAGCTTCCAATCGCTGTTTGGAGTAGTGTGGTCTCCCTGCCAAGCGACAGGCATCATGCAACATCCCAGCAAATGCCCCGAGATGCCCCAGGGTGTCATCACATACAGTGTGGGAACTGCTGGGGTAAGGGTTCCAAAAAAACCCTATACAAGGTCTGGCTAGATCTTCCAACAGTTGGTGCAGAACCTGTTCACAGCACCCAACTGCCCTTCCCTCTTTATTATTCTATTTAGTATCATGAATTCTGTCCTAACCACTCCACAGAATTTCAAACTATGAAAAAGTATAACCAGAAAAGAGTATTCAAATTGAATATATTAACAGCAATTGCACTGATTTTTATAACACATATCTAATTGCAGAATATAGATCTTCTGACAGTAGAATTTTCTAAGTGCCAAATTGGAAAAACTGGATATGGCAGTCTCTGAAGAACATGTATCACAAACCGCCCTGGTCGCAAGTTACAAGTTTGGTTTATTGGTTTATTTATTTGGACTTCCATTCTTTTCTATTGAAGTGGATCAGAATAAATCCCAAATATGAAGCAACTAATACAGTTACATTTATATGTGATACATCATAGTTTAAGATAAGAACAGCCCAATTCTGCCAATTCCTCTCCTGCTGATGCAGCCATGCCAAGAAGGTGCACATTGTACATAGGGCGGGAGGAGGGGAATTAGGAGTCTTCAGAAATGAGAGGGGCCTTAAATCCTCTTACCCCTCTGTAAGCCCCCTGCTCCACAATGGGTCTTCTCAGACCTGCACCAGTTTAGCTGGTACAAGTCCGAGGATATCAAGCGGGCAGGGAGATTGCTGCTGAAGAGGACAAAATCTGGCCTGTGCTGTTGCTGCTGGACACAGCAGCAACCCCACCCTCCTGTTCCTTCCCTCTCCCCATCCCCATTCCACATGCCCAGCACTCCCTCCTGCCTCCCTCTACATCCTACCTGCCTAAGCAGATCTAGTGTGCTCCTCTGGTGGGTGCAGGAAGGCTCAGGGTATTTTGTACACTGCCAGAGTTCCTTTTGCAGCAGCCATAAAAGAGGGAGCTACAAGCCCATAGGATTGGGTTGTAAATGTTTCACAAAACTACAATATGCATACAGGATGAGGGAACATAATGAGAAAAGTGACAGTGAGATCAGAGGTCAGGCACTATGGCTAGGTTTCCCTTTTCATCGTGGTTTCATTGTTAGGTCCTTTACCCAGTGTTCTCTTGTTAAGTGTGGTACCGGTGTAGGAAAGGGATATGATTGCTAAGAGTAAAATTAAGTGGCTAAACCTGAGCAGACACAATACACAGGGCTATGCATAGGCTAGTGCCCCAAAGAGCCAAGCACATGCCATCATTAGGCTTCAATACAAGACTACTTCCTTATAGACTGCCTTACTTTCACCGCTACAGCAATCGTAGTCTGCAGAACAGAATTCTCCAGCTGATCAGGTTTTCCCCTCTCAAGGAAAGGAACAAAAGGGAGGCCTGAAAGATGAAGCTAAGAGCATTGCAGCTGCCTGCTCAGCAACCTGGCGAGCCATTTCAAGGACAAGGATTAGTAGTGACGCTAAAGAGATTTGACCTGTGACACTACACCACTGGCTCTAGGACCCTCACACTCTGCCTGACCTGAGAGCAAACTTTCACTGCAGAATGTCAGAACTCAGGATTCAGGCACATTTTCATTTTGTCCCTGTTATGACAGGAGTTGCTGTCAAAATGGTGAACCCTCCAGACCAAATTCTGTTTTACAATGCACATGGAAGCAAGTGCGTGCGCGTGCAGGCTCACACCCCATTTTTAATTTCCATGCGAGGGGGAAGCAGGTGCCCACGTTCCCATGAGCACTCCCATCTCTCATTTTCCCCCTGCCTCTGCCACCCTCCTTGGATCCTGCCCCATTAGTTTAGTGCCCAGCCATCTGCGACGTCTCCAGTAATGCTCTCCCCCTTGTGTATCAGGGAGCTTTTCCATTAGCGCCTTTAATATTCTGACACCTTAGCACAGGCTGCTATTACATTCAAACACGGATCGCCCTGTGAAATTACATTGCCAGGCTTGCTAAAATGGAATTGGGTATAATCAGGCTGCTCCATGCGCTGTCAGTCCCATCACAAACACAACGCAAAGCAGGCTTATGGATGGGCTTAGCAGCTGCTACAAGTGTATTTTTTTAATAGTTGAAGTATCCCTTATTTAAAAGCATTTCCTTAAGAAGAAGAGGGAACACACACATACACACAGTGGAAAGACAAATCAAAAGCTGTGGCAGTGTGTTACCAATACTGCTGGTCTCTTAAAAAAATGTTATTTACTACGGGGCTATCTGTTTATCTATAACTATATCACACACACAGTGAGGAGGAGGGAGAGATAACGGTAGTTAAACAGCCAGCCAGTGAGATATGTGCCACCAGGAATTAATAGCTAAATAAAAAGCCCCATTATTTACTCCAAGGAGGAGGGAGTCCAGGGCAATCTTACAGGTGTCTTGCTCAGATGTTAATGTATGATGCAGTGTTTCTTTACAAAGAACTGGTATATAAGGGGCACCAGATGCTGACTGTGTTGCTAACAACGCAACTGTATCTTTGCATATGGCAAAATGACACACAAACAGATTTACCAACCTCCCCCCTTCTGACTTATTTATTCATGAAAAAGCATGCCATGTGGTTCAGGCAAAGCTTAAGCCAGGAGAGAGCTGCACAATAAAGGCAACGGGCAGTTTCGGGAGGTTTCAAATTGCGGGTGGCCTTCCAGGTTGCTGGTATCATATACTGGGACATAATGATAAGGCAGCCAGCTCAATAGGTATATCCCAAATGAATGTATTGTAGTAACACACAAAACCAGATAATTGCTGGTGCCTAAAATACTACTATGTCATGACTGCTAGTTACATGCTGGAATCTGCAGATATGCCAGTACTCTCTATGCCAAGAACACCAGAATCATACTAAGATCACAAAGGACCAAGAAGGTCAAGTAAAAATATGGCAAACTGAATCCAGACAAAAGCCATAATAGAAAGCAGGGTGGCCAATCAGTGTTCAGGCCATGATTTTTGTCTGGCCCTTGCAACCTGCTACCATACCATAAGAACATAAGAAGAGCCCTGCTGGATCAGGTCAAAGGCCCATCTTAGTCCAGCTTCCACTATCGCACAGTGGCCCACCAGATGCCTCAGACAGCATACAAAGATTTGTGCATCTTGTTGCTACTCCCCGGTATCCGGCATTAAGTGGTTGTCCAATTTTTGGTTGCCCTAGGCTTGAGTACACAAGAAGGTGGAACGGGGAAGGGAAGAGTCAGGATCTGGCCACCGAACCCCCATCCCTGGGCCACGTGGCCCCGACTCAGGTCGCTCCGACTTGTACCTGCTATTTGCACTAAATCAGACATGCTGCCTGGGGCTTAATCCGGGGTAAGGGTACAAATGTCCCCTTGGCCCATGATGAGCTCCAGTCGCCCCTACCTGGTCAGCCTGCCTGCTCCTGAGAAAGTTAGGATTGGTGGTCAGAACAACCTATTGATGAATGCAAGAAGCGTTTAATGTTTATAAAATTATGTTGACAATTATAACCAACAATTATTCCCTTTCTCTTTCTGATTAATTATCTGAAATACAATAAGACCCCCTTTTCTAGAAGATGAACTTAATGTTATTGTATTATAATACTGTTTTTAATTATTTTAGGGAAATAAAACTCTTGCAATAGCTGAATGGTGAAACAAGTATTTTACACAGTGACTTACACAGTGGCATTCCATTGGATGCATGGACCATTCATACATTAAGAATATAGCATCTGCTTTTATCAGAAAAAAAATTAACAGCTAAAGCCACCCCAAGTTTCCTTTTAAACACCTCTAGTAATAGAATATGACACCCCTGGAACCCTGTTACCCCTGGCATCATTTCCTAACGGTCAACCCTAACTTCATGCATTATGTGCATTTCCTCACCCCACCCTGCAATTAGGTAGCATTATTAATTAGATTTAGCTCCCTTGCCAGAAAAGTAGGAATTGCATTACTACATTTAAAACAAAGTCACTCTGACACGGCTCTTCAGGCAATCCTGAAAACGACAAGGCAATGTGATGCAACCGAATACCAGGAAAAAATAGTAGAAATGATTGTAGTGAGTATAAATATGAGAAACATAAACACAATGTGCTAGCAAGAAGTCAACACAATTGCTACGCCAGGAAGTCATGCCTCACCAATCTATTATAGTGCTTTGAGGATGGCAACAAACAAGTGATCCAGATAATAATGTGGCGCTTAGATGTTCAGAATGCTTTTGTCACATATTTTTCCACCAAGGAAACGTATGTTAAGTAATCGTGGATTAGGAGCAAATTACTTTTCATGGATCAACTACAGGTTAACCATTTAGAGGAAAAGAAACAAACAGTGAATTTTAGCAGGGAAGGGAGAGTGCTCCCACCCCCCAATTTCTAGCAGTACTTGTTCTGATCAACAAATTGAGTAGCTACAGCAGGGAAAATACTTCAGTGGTACAATGGCAAGAACGCATAATTATTCACAGAAACAGACGCGCCAATATAAACTAGTAAGAGTTTCAAAGGGCACTTGCAAAATTGGATATAATAGGAGTTTTTTGGGCTGCAATATAATTTGGCCACAAAAAAACAATGCTTAGTACAATGTTGTTGATCAACATTTTACTGATAAAGTATTAAATGCTTGGAATAGCTATGGAATTATATAGGTGCACTGATCAAAAAGAGAGGGCAGCACAGAAGTAACTTATCAGTGCACCTATATAATTCCATAGAAGTTCCAACCCCGAGTCTCTGCATTTAATACTTGGTCAGTGTGGGGCAAGGTTGCTTATACACTGCTTGGGGAAGGAGTTCATTTATCACCTGTCTTCCTTACACAACAAAACAAAAGTTCTGATTCTAGGAGAGAATCAGTGAAGAAGACACACAAAGTATCAAGGGTCACCCTGAGAGTTTCGTTGTGAGCTATTCCCCTCCCCCCCCCCAAACACACACAATGTACATCTGCAAGCCCAAAAAGATTTAGGTTCTTTTAAGATTAACTGGAACTTCTGAAATTGACTTCATTGACAGCCTTCCAGAACTAGTGCCAAACATACTCATGAAACAAGAAAAGGAGATGTAGTGTGGAAAATCAAGCAAATGAAAACACAGAACATGAGCTACAGAATGCGAAAATGCGAGAAAGAGAGAGAGATCAATACAGATTATCTGAGCAGTGTCTCAAGTCAGTTCCTATTCAGTTTTCAAGAGGCCCTCAGCTGATACCACATGGAACACCAAGACAAATTAACAGTCTGAAGACCAGACAATTTGTGCAGGTGATGTTTACACAGGTCCATCTCACCAACCACTTTTTTGCTGCAAATGTTGACTTGAATCAGATAGGAGAGGTCAAAACAGGGAAAACGCTAAGAAAACAGATGCATGCAAACATGGAGCAAGGAGTCATCAGTGCAGACAGAACAAATACATATGGTCAGTTAAAGAGGCTGGGTACAAAACTGAGGGTCTATGCTGGTATAGAATCATATGATGGTACGGATAACCAAGTCTAAAAGACAGATACATTTGGCAATTGAGAATGATGTGTATAAGTTGAAAATCACAGTTTTTCCTCAGCAATGTTATATATGGAGACAAGAGCAGCAGCTGCTTTCGTGTGGTGTGTTGAGAAAGCAGTAATGTAAACACACATGCATTAGTCTCAACTGATGAAGGCATTGATAAGTTATAATAGAAGAACAGGCCTTGTTGAAGGAGTCAGCATGGCTTCTGTAAGGGTAAGCCTTGCCTCATGAACATTCTAGAATTCTTTGAAAAAGTAAACAGGCATGTGGATGCAAGCCAGCCTGTAGATGTTATATATTTGGATTTTCAGAAGGCATTTTATACAGCCCCTCACCAAAGGCTGTTGAGAAAGCTTCACTGTCAGGGCATAAGAGGGCAAGTCCTCTTATGGATGAAGAATTGGTTGAGGACCAAGAAACAGAGAGTAGTATTAATGGGCAATTTTCATAGTGGAGAGGCGTGAAAAGTGATGTGCCCCAAGGATACGTCATAAGAACATAAGAAGAGCCCCGCTGGATCAGGCCAAAGGCCCATCTAGTCCAGCTTCCTGTATCTCACAGCGGCCCACCAGGTGCCCCAGGGTGGCAAGAGACAACAAGATGCTTGCATCCTGTTGCCACTCCTTTGCACCCAGTACTCTGAAGTAGCCTACTACTAATATAAGGAGGTTGCACAATCCATCATTGCCTATAGCCCATGATGGACTTTTCTTCCAGAAATCTGTCCAATCCCCTCTTAAAGACATCCAGACCAGA
This sequence comes from Lerista edwardsae, assembly GCA_029204185.1. NCBI lineage: Eukaryota > Metazoa > Chordata > Lepidosauria > Squamata > Scincidae > Lerista > Lerista edwardsae. The sequence goes on from JAJKFI010000055.1 coordinate 4,379,495, forward strand.
TGCCATCACCACTTCCTGTGGCAAAGAGTTCCACAGATTAACTACCTGCTGGGTAAATAAGTACTTCCTTTTATCTGTCTTAACTCTCCCAACCCTCAGTTTTAGCAGATGCCCGCTGGTTCTGGTGTTTTGAGAGAGGGAAAAGAACATCCCTCTATCGACTCTATCCCTTCCGTGCATTATTTTGTATGTCTCAATCATGTCCCCCCTCAGGCGCCTTTTTTCTAGGCTGAAGATCCCCAAACGCTGCAGTCTTTCTTCATAAGGGAGGTGCCCCAGCCCCGTAATCATTTTCGTCGCTCTCTTCTGCACCTTTTCCAGCTCCACTATGTCCTTTTTGAGGTGCGGCGACCAGAACTGTACACAATATTCCAGGTGTGGCCTTACCATCGATTTGTACAATGCCATGATAATATTGGCTGTTTTATTCTCAACCCCTTTTTTAATTACCCCAAGCATGGAATTGGCCTTCTTAATTGCTGCTGCACACTGGGTCAATACCTTCATTGAACTGTCCACCAGCACCCCAAGATCTCTCTCTTGAGCTGTCACAGACAGCTCAGAACCCATAAGCCTATAGGTGAAGTTTTGGTTTTTTGCCCCAATGTGCATCACTTTACACTTGTCTACGTTGAAATGCATCTGCCATTTTGCTGCCCATTCCCCCAACTTGGAGAGATCCTTCTGGAGTGCTTCACAATCCTTTCTGGTCCTCACCACCCGGAAAAGTTTTGTGTCATCCGCAAACTTGGCCACCTCGCTACTTATTCCTGTCTCCAGGTCATTTATGAACAAGTTGAAAAGCATGGGCCCCAAGACAGATCCCTGGTGCACTCCCACCTCACTTCCATTGTGAAAATTGCCCATTGACCCCCACTCTCTGTTTCCTGGCCCTCAACCAATTCTGGATCCATAAGAGGACCTGCCCTCTTATTCCCTGACTGTGAAGTTTCTTCAGCAGCCTTTGGTGGGGGGCCGTGTCAAACGCCTTCTGAAAATCCAGATATATTATATCCACAGGTTCACCCACATCCACGTGCCTGTTGACCTTTTCAAAGAATTCCAAAAGGTTCATGAGGCAAGACTTACCCTTATAGAAGCCCCCTTCTCCCTTTCTTAAAGATTGGCGTGACATTGGCTATCCTCCAATCCTCTGGCACCGTGGCTGTTTGAAGGGACAAGTTGCATACTCTAGTTAAGAGGTCAGCAACTTTATTCTTTAGTTCCTTAATAACTCCTGGGTGTATACCATCTGGGCCTGGTGACTTATTTATATGTAATTTATCAATTTGATCTAAAACATCTTCTTTATTAACCATTATCTGCTTTAATTCCTTAGTTAGGAAGGGCTGTTCGGGCTGCAGTATCTGCCCAAGTTCTTCTGCCATGAAGACAGACGCAAAGAATTCATTTAATTTCTCTGCGATCTCCAAGTCCCCTTTTATCTCCTCTTTCCCTCCCGCACAATCCAGTAGGCCGACCACCTCTCTGGCAGGTTTCCTGTTTCTAACGTATTTGAAGAAGCTTTTATTATTCCCTTTTATGTTGCTAGCTATGCGTTCCTCAAACTCTTTCTTGGCCGCCTGTATCACCTTTCCTACTTGTCTTCTTGCATGTCTTGGGGCCGGTGCTTTTCAACTTGTTCATAAATCAATCAATCAAGTAATCAATCAACAGGTACTTATATACCACTTTTCAACATGAAATTCACAAAGCGGTTTACAGGCAAATAGTAATAATAAAGTTAAATGAGCCTCTGTCCCAAAGGGCTCACAATCTAAAAAAAGGCAGACCACCAGCAACAGCCACTAGAAAGACTGCACAGGGGTGAAGAGGGACAATTACTCTTCCCCTGCTAAATATGAGGAACACCACTTGAAAAATGGAACACTTGAAAATAAGTGGAACACCACTTAAACACCACTGGAGTCAGGACTAAATAGTGAGGTGGCCAAATTTGCAGATGATACTGAACTTTTCCGAACGGTGAGGTCCAGAAGGGATTGTGTAGGGCTCCAGAAAGATCTCTCCAAATTGGGAGAATGGGCAGGAAAATGGCAGATGCGTTTCAATGCGAGTAAGTGTAAAGTAATGCATATAAAATATTTCTTTACCCAGCATGTAATTAGTCTGTGGAACTCCTTGCCACAGGATGTGGTGATACCATCTGGCCTAGATGCTTTTAAAAGGGGATTGGATAGATCTAAGGAGGAACACTCCATCACAGGTTACAATCCATGATGTGTATGTACAATCTGAGATTAGCTGGTCACTCACTATTAGGGCTGGGTAGGAATTTTTTCCTGTCATCTGAATTGGCCATGGATGGCAGTTTTTTTGCCCACACCAGACTGACAAGGGAGGGATGGTGTGTCTAGTAGGTTCTGTTTTTTAAAAAAATGATTACTTGTGTTCAATAAAGCTAAACCCAACCCATAGTCTGGTGTCTTCACCAGGAATGGGCTGGGGGTGCAAGGGTTACCAGCAACCTCTTCTAGTTTCCTTTTAATGAAGCTGTTAAGCTCAAACCAAAAAAGGTAGGGAGTGCCTCTAGTGAACTTTAATTCTGAGACAGCTGAGGAGGTCCAAATCTGGATTGGGCATTTATACCATAAGAAGCATCCCACAAACAAGTGGACTCAAAAGAAATGAAAACAGTGAGAGAGTGTAAAGGTGCTGAAAGGTAAAGGTAAAGGTTTCTCCATGACCGAATGGTCTAGTCATGACCAACTGTAGGGGGCGGTGCTCATCTCTGTTTCTAAGCCTGTAGAGCTGGCGTTTTTGTCCGAGGACAAGCTTCTGTGGTCATGTGGCCGGCATGACTCTACGCCGTAGCACACGGAACGCCGTTCCCTTCCCACCGAAGTGGTCCCTATTTATCTACTTGCATTTGGGTGCTTTCGAACTGCTAGGTTGGCAGGAGCTGGGACAAGCAGCAGGAGCTCACTCCGTCACGCAGTCTTGAACTCCCAACCTTGCGGTTGAAAGCCCAGCAACAGCGGATTAACTCGCTGCACCACCACGTCCTTAGGTGCTTAGCGAAACACAAACCAGGAACAAGAAAACAAGAGAAGGGTGTGTGAGGCAGTGGCAAGAGGTTATAAAAATAACAAATTCCTATTCCAGTAGGCAGATCGGGGGGGGGGGGAGAGAGAGAGAGAGAGAGAGAGAGAGAGTTTAAAGATGTAACACTACATAAGGATGAAGAGCACTTGGAGAGCCAGCAGTTCTCAAGTGTGAACAAAGACAGTAAAGAAGCATTAACCAAAAAAGAAAGAAATAAAAAGCGTTAGAGGGGAATAGAGGAGTGAAAGGAGAGCACTGCATGGACTCATCATGCCAATCTCCCAAAGACCCCCCAGCACAACTGGTAACAAGCCACAACTGCCCTCCTTACTGCCTAGGAAAGTGGGCAAATGAGCCTGCAGCCAATCTGTTCCACATAACTAGAGCAAGTACATGAGCGTAGGGGTGGTGGGGGTGGTCATGTTCCGCTTGAGCTGAAGAATAGTGTTAAATTCAATGCCTTGAGTATTGATTTCCTCGCACATGCAGAACTTTGTTAAATTGTTTGCTGTGAACTGAGATCAAAGGAGGTTAACTCACTTCTCCAAAGTGATAAAACAGACCCCAAGACAAATTCTGCCACCTGGTCTATCCTCAGAGGACAGCTAGCAAGTGCTGTTAAGTTACCCTTGTGTCACCATTGCAAGCCAGCAAGCCATGAAGCTTCTGAGTAAAGCTGGGATACAAGAAGTCCAACAACTCACACTGCCCTAAGATGCCCTACCATCATGCAGTAATTCCAGGGCCAACCTCACTGTCTCTAATGGCATCTCCCCAGCTGGGAGGACAGAGGTTCATTAGTTTACCTCCAGGAGCTCACAAAGGAGCGCCAGATCTATGCTGATCAAGGGCGGATTTTAAACACCAGTATTAATCAAGACAGATGAGTTTTGTGTAGTACTGGCCACTATCAGTGACACTGTACTAAGGAAAAAGCATCACTGACCGAGGGCACAATCCTAATCAGCTTTCCAGCATCGGGGTAAGGGCAATGCAACTCTGAGGTGAGGGAACAAACATTCCTTTACCTGAAGGAGACCTCCGTGACGACGACGACTACACTGCAGGATGCACCACATCCAGGATGCACCACACTGGCACAGCTATGTCAGCGCTGGAAAGTTGGCTAGGGTTGCACCCTGAACCTTGTAAGTCTGTTGAGTTCCCAGCTTAAAATGTTTATACAGCAACTGTACACAACAATGTTCAGAGCATTATACCTGAACATTTCAGGTCCCTGCCCAATATCTTCATGTTAGATGGGAAACATGGAAAGGGTATAGTAACAAATCCAGGCCAAGTTCTAACGCTCCCTACCACAGTGCTGTCAGGGAAACTGCCTCTTGGGAGTGACAAGAATAGCTGAGCTGCTGCTAAGTTTGATCCAGATGGAGTGTTCCAGAGCAGGAATAGAGAGCATGAACCTCAGAAATATGAGCAATCAGAGAAATAATGGGTTTACAGAACCGCAGGGAGAGGAGTAAAATGGATTGTGCGGCTTTGCTAATGTTTTGCCACATTAGGTGGCTGAGAAATCCCACTCTGTAGCTGCAAAGCAGGGGTACACATCTAAAGCGCATCACCTCTAAAGCCCTAATGAAATGAGAAAGGGTTTCACCAAATGTCATGGCGGACCGCGAGCCACTCATCACCATTAACACCTTAAGCAATATTCAAGAGGTGTCTATGATTCTTGCATGATCGTATTTCATACAACAGTCACAACAATAATGGTGGCACTATTTCAGAAAAGGCATTTCCCCATGTACAAAATATTGCAAATCTTGGTGCTTGGAAACAGAAAAGTCTGTATTGTGCACAGCAAAATGACTCAAAATTACATATTCATTGCCTCCAAAGGGGTGGGTGGGTTAAGACAATCCTATGTGGCATTCAAACCTGAACCTTCCAGGTTTTACATCTAAACTACCACATCCCACCCAGCCACAACACAGGTCTGAATGAAATGCCAGCAGTGTTTATGGAGCAATTGCTATGTGTTCTCCACTTGCAGAGTGATGAAGATTTCACTTAGACTCTTAACATCTGCACATTTCAACTAAATTAGGCTATTTGCTATAAAAGAACACAATGACAGTAATGGAATAATAACAGCATTAATAAAACACAACAATCCTTGGATGAGGAGCAGATGCATTCACAGGCTTCAGAGACAGTGAGAGGAAGGGAGAGAATGCGGCTGTTTAAGAAGTCATACAAACCCATTTGGGGATGAAAAAAAGCAACACAGACAGTGAAAGACAGAGGTCAGAAGGAAATTATTGTTTTAACCTTACAATAAAAGCCACTTCCCAGTTCCAAACATTTGCCTCCCCAGTAGGAATTGCTTCCCTGAAAAACAGAGGCTTGTAATGGGCATTCAAGGGATCCAACGATTAGCAAACTTACACACACACACACACCATTGTGTATACGTATACAAATACTTGGGAGTGTACAAGGGGGGGGGATTCTAACTGGCAAGAAAGTATTTAAGTGCCTACCCAGAAATACTTCAAAATTCTACAGTCAGGAAGCTGTTGTTAGCCAAACAAAATACGCAAAAAGGCAATTTGCAATAATGTACAGGCAGTAATAAAGCTCACTGGCAGGCAAGAGCTCTTGAATTAACACAGGGCAAAATGAGTTAATGACAAAAAGGTGGGTGGGTTTGCGACCAGATTGGGTCGGCACAAGGGACTTGTGCTGGCTCAGGGAGGGGGTTTGGATCACGCTCTTCAAGTTCTTTGTTCCTTCTCTTTTAAGGACAGTACCGACTCTCCTGTCCTTTCCCTCAGAAAGGACAATGCCACAGTTCACAATTAGGTAATTCTATCTACTCTAGCAAAGTTTATAGTGTCACAAGCTGCTTATTTTTCTCCTGAATGGACCATGTCTCAAAAATAACTGGCAAACAACATTTGTAAAGTCCCCGCAAACAGAAGAGAACTCCCCACAAACAAAAGAGAAACCATTTTTTTACATATTCATTTATTTTTTAAAAAATACAGTCTAATGATGCATGATGCTCTGTATTATATAAAGAAATGTAAAACAATTTCAAAAAAGAAATAAGAGTAAAATGAACTCAGGTGTTGTCAGATGTTGGTGAATGCCAGTGTGTCACCCAAAATGTCATGCCGTCTCATCTTTGGCATATGTGTTCTAAGCCCATCCAAGCAATGCCACAACAGCACAGGCCTACCATAATGTTGGTCCTCTCAGAAACACCCATGGCAGGGACAAAAGAAGAGAGCAAGGTCTAGACCTGACATCAGCTGTTCCACAAAAGAGTTTTCTATCCACTTATGGCTAACAGAAGGAAAGCAACACGCACCACATCCGCCTTGCATTTAAAACCCTGCATTACTGCAAGCAGGCACACCTGGCTGAGAGGCCATAGCACGTGGACTTATCAGAGCAAGCACTACAAGGGTCAGTCATTGGGCTAGCATGTGACACAGGCACAGGCACCAGAGCAGCCTGACCATCCAGCCACACCCACCACCACCCCATGTCTTTTGCATCATAGCTGGCATTTGCCTGCATGGCTTTCTGCTCCCTCTACTGTTTTGCCCTTTCTGCTCCCCTACTGTTTGACTCATTGACGGATTGCACTAGAGCAGTGGTTCTCAAACATTTTAGCACTGGGACCCACTTTTTAGAACGACAATCTGTCTGGGACTCATGGAAGTGATGTCATGGCCAGAAATGCCATCATTGTGACACCAGGATAAAAATGGAAATGGATAAACTTACAACTTTATTTAAAGAGAAGTCAGTAAAGTCATTTATGAACAACTGGAACCACTCATTGACTTCCTGCGTGAGAAGGAAAACATTGGTGCAACAAATTATGGACTTGATGAATAGGTGGATGAGTTAGACTGGAAACATTTTACTGGGGATTAAAATAAATGAAAAAGATTAAAAAAGAAGCATTAAAGAAAAGAATAAGAGGCTGGCTAAGAGACACCATTTTTAATTTGAGCAGTTATCCATATAATGTAGAGGATGTAAGCAATTTAGATGTATTACTCCACACCTGCTCTATAAATTCTGAATGTGTGTGTGTGTGTGCCCGCCCTGCGCCTTTACCGTGGGGAAAGGGGACGAACATCCCTTTTCCCTGCAGAGGCTCCTACGGCTTCCTGGCTACCACGGGATGCAGCAGTAGCCACCTGGCAATGGCTACATTCCCAGGCAGTCAGGCAGGGTAGGATTGGGCCCTAAGTCTGCTACAAGACCTCATAAACAATCAACAACTCAAAGCTCCCTAAGACATAGAAAATATACTCCATACCTATGAATGGCTATGTGGCTATGTTCCCACTAACTAACTCTCATCCCTATACAAAAAAGAATACCTAGCATGCTGTGAGGATACCACATTCATGCTCTTTCTGGCAACTATTAACTATGTTGGCTCAGTAGTTCTGTCAATGCTATTTATGGCAGCTAGCCACTGCTCTGAGCACCTAATCCCCTATTTTTATTTTTGCAAGCTTAGGAAAAGGAATTGTATCCAATTAGTGACAGCCCATAGGTCAAAATCACTACTTTTGTGCTCATAATTTCTAAGCATAACTAAACCAAGAGGGACTGGGGAAAGTGAAAGGCTGGAGGACTATTTGCCCATGATACAGACAAGGTTGCAAATGTCTTTGTTGTCATTACAATTTCTTCTCCCTCTGCTTATTTTTAGCCCTCTCTGCTTCCCCCGAGGTACCCTGGTGATTGAATGAAATACAACCCTCAGCTCCAATAAGTGTATTTCAATTACATCTGTCACCACGTAACAATGTACTGATATATCATGTGATATTAAATCCATGGTAATCATATCAGTGATTTTTTTATAGTGTGCTAATCATGTTATTACATCTCAATAATTAACAACAAAAGGCTTGGAAACCCCAGTTGCCAAGCTCATTGTGCTCAAAGGTATATCTAAAAAGTCTACAGGCTGTCAGGAGGATACGGAACCTGGGCACCCCAAGTTCCTGTGGCAGTTGTGAGAATCCAAGTGAGTGGCAGGAGCAAGTACATACCACAAAGGAAGACAACAATGATTACTTGTGCCTCTCTGTTTGTGCATGGAAAAAAGACAAATCAATTATGAAGAAAAAGAGAATGGTAGTAGATAATGGTTTGATTGTGCATTTGGGAGCTTAACCAAGGATAAGAAAATAAACTGTGGTTATTACGAACCATGGTTAAATGTTTTGCCTGCACCGGAATCAGTCCGGAGGTAAAGGGAAAGGCAACTGAAACAACTGTACATCCAAACCAGCATGGTTCTATCTAATAGCCAGTGCTTTTCTCCCTTAAAGGCAACCACTTATCAACAGTAAAACAAAAGATCAGTTCCATTCCATAGGGAAATTTTTTTTCCCCTAGACCAGTGTATCCTAAACTGTAGGTCCTGAACTGATTATTGGTGGGTTGTGAAATGGACAAGCTGATAGCTGACAAGGAAAATGTATTTAACCCTATAGAACAGTGGTTCTCAACCTTTTTTCCACCGGGACCCACTTTTTATTATGACAGCCTATTGGGACCCCCAACCATAAAATTATTTTCATAGCTATTTTCATAACATTGTGCGGGTAGATCTGGCCTCTGGAGCCCAGGTCTACCCATTGGGACCAGCCGCGAGTAGACCTGGGCTCCCTCGAAGGGAGCCCAGGTCTACCCGCAGTCGTTTCTAATGGGTAGACCTGGGCTCCCTTGAGTGGAGCCCAGGTCTACCCAGGGCTGCTTCTGGTGGGTAGACCTGGGCTCCCATGGGGGAGCAGCAGAAGCCACTGACTGCAATTGAGCTGACTTCCAAGTCAGTGGGCATAGGTTTGTAGCCCGAGTCCTGAGTCCCAAGGAAAAGCTGCAGTTGCGGCTTGTGTTGTGTTCGCTTGCTGGTTGTGTTCGCTTGCTGCAGAGGGGGAGGCCCTGATCCCCACCACCCACCCCGTCAATATATCTTCTTCGAGCCCTTGGACATTGCCGTGGGGGGGAAGCGGGGGCCTCGTGCTCGCCTCGGGGGGGCAGCGGGGGCCTCGCGCTCGCCTCGGGGTGTCCTTGGAGTTTCCTCGGCGGCGGCAGCAGCAGCGGGGGGAGGGGGAAGGGAGGCGGGGGGTAGAGGCTCCCGAGGGTAGGTGGGGGTGGCCGCCGCGCTAGTCGGCTGACTAGGAGGAGAGTGAGGAGGATGGAAGGGGTGAGGGAGGGGAGGGAAGGGAGGAAGGGCGGCTGGGTGCCCGCTTCCCCTCGCGAGTTCTCTAGCTGCATTTCTCTGGTTTCTCTTCAGATCGTATAAATCTTTCGCCTCTAGCTGCATGTGCGGTGGGAGCTGCTGGCCATGGCAAATGCAGCAGCAGCAGGAGCAAGGACGCTGGTAGCCTGTGTGTGTGTGTGTGTGTGTGTGTGTGTGTGTGTGTGTGTACGTGTGTACACTAGCTGTACAGTAACTGGATGGAGGGGAGGGAGGGCCGTCTGTGCTGGAGCAGGAGGCGGGAGCGAGGTGGGGATGTGTCTGTCTGGCTTGCACACTCGCTCTCCTCCGCGCTGACCCGGTAGTAAAGACCGAGAGAGAGGCTGGCTTGCCTGGCAAAGCAGCAGCAGCAGGGAAGGGAGAAGGCGGAGAGCAACCAGCGGTGGGTGGGGAGGGAAGAAGGAGGAGGGAGAAGGACTCGCTGCTGCGCCGAGCTGAGCCAGGCACCGAGAGCGCCGCCAGCCTCAGCCGGCTCCCATCAGGCTGCAGGCACTGGCGTGCGCTCCCCGGGGCCAGGCGCGCTTGGGAAAGGAACGTCCCCCGCATGCCCTCGCCTCCACACTTCTCGTCAGTCTGCTCCCTCCGGAGCTCGCCGCGCGCCAGCCTCACGCCCCGACTGCGGAGAGGGGCGCGCTGTGGAGAGGAGGGTGAGCGTCAGCGGCTGCAGCAACGAGCACTCGAGGCGCAAGCTGTAAAAGACGAGCTCCGATAGGGGCGCCGCGGAGAAGGGTTGAGGTGACACGGCGACCCCTGTGAAAGGGTTGTTCGACCCCCAAAGGGGTCGCGACCCCCAGGTTGAGAACCGCTACTATAGAAGGTGAAACTGCTACAAATGCTTGCTTACTCATGAGTAGGCAAACATTCATCAGTCCACTTTGAAGGGCTGGCCAAGGGGAAAGCAATGCCACCAGAATGATCCTTATCCAATGAATGCAGGTCCCAAAAAACATTTGAGAAGGAAGTTCTCCCATGCAAGGTGACAAGGAAAATGTACTGAGCCCTATGGAATGCAACATTAAGGGCGCAATCCAACCCAGCGCTGGAATGGCAAGGCTCCAGCCTCCTCTATGTGCTCCTTGGATCTATGCCCGCTGAAGAGCGGGCGCAGATCTGAGGAGACCGCGCAGCCAGAATCAGGGCCATACGGCCTCACTGACAGATTTAGGATGTGGTTGTACGGCCATCTCCCAAGCCCGCCCAGGTCCCACCCAAGTCCCCCCTCCCATCAATCCCTGTCCTGATACTCGGTAGAGAATCCCTTGCGCCGACCGTCCTCAGTTGGCACAAGGGAAGCTCTCCATCGGCACTCTGAAGCCGATGCTGCAAGCAGCGTTGGCTTCAGAGCTTCAGCGCCGATGCGAGGGTGCTGCTCGGCATCCACCCGCTAGCGCTCCGCCCCTTGTGTCGACACGATGACGTTGCCTCGATGCAAGGGGCACGCTTGGATTGCACTGCCCGCCACACGCATGTGTTTACGCTTTATGTGTTTGCTTTCTATGCAAAGCCAGGCAAAGGGTAATGCAAGGCCACCACAACAATCCACCACAAAACAGAGAATTGATCATTGAGGAACCAATTTTTTGTTTTGAACTTAGGATAAAAAAGTTGTGAAACCGGTCACCAATATTTTCATTTTATATACAGGGTTAGAAATAATAACGAATTCACTACTACTATCAATAATAATTATAATATTTCAAAAATCAATTATCCATATACTGTAGAAGGAAAGGCAGAGAAGGAGGGGGGCAGTTCATGACCAAAGGCACACAAATACAAGAATAAAACTGCGCACAGCAGGGCAAGATCCATGTTGCTCCGGTATTAGTAGACATTGCATTTCTTTTAATTTTGTTACACAACCATGAGGGATAGAAATTTGCTTTCTTTTTTAAAAATGGAATAAAAGTTTCACATGACAACAAATCTATGTGATACTGCAAAGCTGGAGACCAGCTCACACACTACTTTCTTAGAAAACAAGCCTATGTGTAAGAAGTACACATAGAGCACAATCCTAACCTGGAAATAGGCTGGCACCGTTAGGCCAGCAAAGTTTGGCCAGCACAAGGGACACCGTAAAGCATGTTTGGACCACTCTCTCAGTCAGAGAGGCCTGACACAGATGTGTGCCGTCCTCCCTGACTCCGAGGGTGATCCAAACACGCTTTACGGTGGCCCTTGTGCTGGCCAAACTTTGCTGGCCTAACTCCAAGATAGGATTGGGCCCATAGACTTACTCAAAAGAGAGAGTAAGTCTTTTGGAATTTACTCCCAGGAAATTGTGTAAAGGATAGCAACCTTAATGTGAAAATGCATGGATCCATTACCTTATCCACTGGCCTAGGGTATAGGAAAAGAGAAAGACTAAATGTCACAAACAAGTCATTGTGCTGCTTATCTTGGCCTTTAGGTTAGAACAAGGCAACCCTTCCTCCAACAATGTGCAACAGGAACATGCCCTTAAGCTCCTACTAACAACTCATCTAACTGGATTTACATAGAGAGAATAGTTAGGACCAGTTTACAAGCAGGAAACTGCAGTACTGGAGAGCAAGCTAGGTGCCCAAGCACCCACAGCTTCAAACTCCTGTGGCTAGAGGCCAGGGAATATCTGCCAAGATGAAGGAATTCTTTTGTTCCAGGCTCAGAGACTCCTATCCAAAGAAGCTTTAGGGAGAATGGTGTTAGCTGGGAGGTCCAGCCCCAGCAGCTCCTGCAGGAGATGATGCCAAGAATAAGGCATTCAAAGTTACCTGGGGGGGGGAAGACTACCTCTGGCTGTAATAGAGCTTTCACACTTATCCCATTTGCAGCCTGATCAATCTAGCAGTTTCCACTCATGAGCTGATCTCAGAGAGCCTCATTACCTGCCTTAAAGTTACAACCATGCACATAGCTCTTAAAGATGGGATTTCACGAACATCTGACTGATCATTTCTCTCCTCATTTATTTCAGTTGCCCTGAACCAATTCAACCTGTGAAGTTGAAAGAAGGGGAATAAGTTGGAACATATTTGCAGAGCACCTGCCACACTGTGCACAGCTCTGGACTTCTTGCATCATATTTCATATCATCTCTACTGGTTCCCACCCGGAGAGCTGGGCTATGCCTACATTGCTCCAGCGACAGTGAAGAATTCAGCATGCTCACTCCAATGCCAAGAAAGGAAACGGTACACTCTCTGGGAAGCCGCTGGGTCAATACATGAGAACATCTTTCAAAAAAGCAAGGTGTTTATTGCACGCTGATGCCAAGAGCTTTGCCTCAGGAAGAGGGGGGGTGTCAGGGGGTGCTGCCAGCTTTCTAGCAAGGGGAAACAGTGGGTTTTTTTTTACCATGCCACTGATGCTACAAGCACAAAAATAATTAAAATGATTCAGTTCGCAGGGAACAATATGCTGTGCCAGATTCCGTACAGATTCTGCCTGCGACCCCTTTTGAGACTTATCTAAGGGTCACTATGGCTCTCCTGAGGGTCCAGGGAACCTGCAATCCCACCTGCAGCCCTCCACAAGCCTCCGAATGCCTCTGAAAAACAAAAACAGAAAAAATGACTTCTGGGTTTTTAATGAAAACAAGAACTTTTTTTTTCTTTTTCAGGGGGTTTGGAGGCTTGTGAAAGGCTGCAGAGGGGGACACAGGCTCCCTGGACCCTCCGGAGAATTCATCGTGACCCCTAGGTAAGTTTTTTTTTAAAAAAAACCTTCCCTCTTTGTCAGCAGTACAATCATCCCAATTGTATTGCTGCTAACTTCTGATGGCCCTTTTCTGGTTCCCCGGGTGAGTCATGACCCACCAGTTTTGGGACAACTGCTGTATAAAACATGACAAAAATATAGTCTGCCTTACCAGTAAACTGTCTGTGAACATGAAGTATGCAATTAAAACCAAAAGGTGTTTAGCAAATGAACTGCTCTGGAAGATCTCTTCAAATCCACAGCATCAGAAGTACCACAAGACCAAAGAGAATATTTCAGTTTCTCTCCTCCATCAGCTCATAACATTCACAGTGCAATTTTATGCATGTCTACACAGAAGAAAGCTCCACTGAGTTCAATAGTAGTAGAACTTCCTAGTACGTAAGTGTGTATAGGATTGCAGCCTCTGTCTCCTTTTAGCACAAAGAGGCTTACAGGTAGCCATGATCTTACTCATGCCAGAACTTGTATTCTGCCGCACTCCTCCTGCTGGGCCAGGATGGAACTGCTGTGACACAAGGACTCTCAGTATCAAAATTTGCACAGCCATCCAAGAAGAGTTGTGTCTCAAGAGTTCTATTTATTCTGCCAATATATTCCAGGAACAGAAGCATGTTGAACGTTTGAAGAGATCCCACATTACTTACTTTAATAAACATTTCATTACACAGTACAGGTATTGGAAATGCATCCACTGTCCTCTCTGCTGCTGTTTTGTAATACTGTTATTGAAGTTTTACTTCAACTCTAGGGTCACAGATAAATAAATAAAAATCAGCTACAGCAGAACAACACTGATCTAATTTTGTCTTTCTAAATTTATCTATCGAGATATACCCTGCTTTTCAATCATTTTTCTCAAAATGGGTTATACTAAAAATAAAATCCCAGCAATAAAATATTACAAGAGGGACATATGAAAAACAGAGCACCAATAATAAAATCCTAAATCCTGAGCCCTCCAGCACAGGCTGTACAAGCACACCACCCATGCTGGTGTCACAAACATAAGGGCTTACTGCCCGCGCTTCTTGAGTGCCACACTGGAGCAGCACTGTGTATACTCTGCAAAACCTTTACAAATATATATATTCTTCATGCTAGACAATCAATCAATCACTAGTATTTATATACCGCTTTTCAACACAAAGTTCACAAAGCGGTTTACAGGCAAATAGTAATAATAAAGCTAAATGGCACCCTGTCCTAAAAGGGCTCACAATCTAAAAGAATGGAGAACACCACCAGCAACAGCCACGAGAAGGACACTGTGCTGGGGTGAAGAGGGACAATTGCTCTCCCCTTGCTAAATATAAGAGGACACCACTTGAAAAAGTGCCTCTTGCCCAGTTAGCAGGGGTAGGGTTAGAGATAGCACAAGGGGCTACACTGAAAAATAAATCCTACCCCATCCTCTTCATCTCAGATTAGCAGAGTTTCTTATTCAGTTTCTGTCCTACTTCTGAGATGGGCCAGTGCCCATGTTACCAAGCTTATCTCTGCAGTCAGAAGAAAATAAAGTCTCAGAATTACAAATTCTTGGATGTGCCAATTAAACATAGTCCCTGGCTACAAAAGATCTGGTACATGCAGGAGAGGAACTGTACCACATGCATTTTCTGTAAACACCACAGTATACGCATCAGCATGATTTCAATACTCAGATTGCTTTAACAGATCTCTCCCCCTCCCCCTCCCCCTCCCTCTCCCCCCCTCTCCGTCTCCAATACAGGAGCTACATGCCCATAGTACAATCTCACACTGTTCAGGAGTGTGTGTAAATACTGCTACCACATGTGTAACCCAACTGCATGGGCCTCTCGCAGACAATTATCGGCTTCTACCCAAGCAGAGTGGTAGTTGGTTGGAAAGAGCCAAACAACTGGCACAACACACAGGGATGCAATATTCACACACATTCCCCGGAGACATGGGACCAGGCTACAAAGTAGCAAGCAGGAAAGGGGACAAAGACTTCAGTGGCCTTGGAACAGAAAGCTTATGCTAAAACTTAGAGGAAGATATCACAATTTAAGCAAGTTTACAAACAACACTATATGGTCTACATAGGGGGCAGAAGCTTGCTGCCAGAAGAAGCCAGGGAGTGACAGGAGCCAGGTGGAGGAATGCGAAGCTTCATAGGTGTAAACCAATGTGAACCTGTAACCATGAAAACACCACCCTCAAGAAGTGAGCAACAGATGGGTAAATGCTGGAGCAGCACCTTCTATCCAAGAGGCATTGTCATACTTGCCGTGGCCTTGCTCTCCTGCCACTTCTGATGTGTGTTTCCTGATGAGGCATGCTCAGATATCCATACCCCAGGCAGGGGTGCATTATCAGCATTAGCTGAATATAAACTCTTTTCAAGAAGGACCCTATGAGAAAGGACCTGTGCTTCTTTCCTTGTTAACTCTATAGAAATGTAAAGAGAAAATCTACACAGTGCGGGTTCAGAGGTCCAAACTCTTTTACATACATTCTGAGTCTCACTCTGCATCCCAAGCCCAAAGTTCCTTGTGCAGCTTCCCCCACCCCCATTGTTCTGTGCCTCTCAGTGAAAGCAAGGGAAGCCCATATGACACTCTCTCCACTGCAGACCACATAGCTGGGACAGCAATGGCCAGAGCCACAATCCAAGGAAAGGTCCTACCTATGCACAAGGCTATCCAAGAACTTGACAGGACTCTGTTTGAAAAAGCTGTTGAAAGAAATGATCTCTTTAAGTGCAATGGGGAGATATTTGTCTCTGATTTACCCTTGGCTTTTTGCTCTGGTTCAGGTAGGAGCGGCGTGGGATGGCTGGCAGATCTGAGAGCATGGCACGCCCCAGCGGGCAAAGCGCGCAGTGCGGAGGAATGCGAGAGTCAGTTTGGAGTGCTCCCCATTTATCAAACTCATGCAGCCCGCCAGCAGAGCGAGTCTTTCTATCATTACACCTCTCAAAATCCGATTCATACCACTAATCCTGCCTTCATTCCCCCAGATTAATAACATCTCTTTCAACCTTCACAGTGTGATAAATAGACAAAGAGAGAACAAAAGGAGAAACAGAAGTGAGGGAGAGAGCCAGAGCAACTCCAGATAATAAAGAGAACCAAGAAAGGGGAAAGGAGAAAAAAAAAGAAGAAGAAAGAGGAAAGAAAAGGAAAGAAAAGATAGCTGACCTGACTCTGCCATTTACCTTAACAGAGCCTCAACAAGAGCTGGCTCGGCAGAGCTTTAGAGAATGTAAAACATGGCTCAAAAGAGAGGGCTCGTTAGCAGCTCCTGCCAGGTGTGTGTTTAGTGGGAATCCTTTTCACTCCCAGTGTTGGTTTAGGTCATAAGTGGTAACAAGGTTGTTGTTTTCTTCGTGCTGCTTCTCAATCTATTCCCGCTAAAGGGAGATTCCCAGTACACGCTCACTTTCTCTTTTACACAATTGGCTGTCCTTGGCCTTACAATAGCCTAGCAGGGAATGCCATGGGTCAGGATGGATGCGGCTGAAGCCCAGAGCTGGCATGGCAGGGGGTTCTGCTATTTTGGCTTGAGTCTCTCAGGTGGCAAAGGACTAGATTAGTAGGAGGTGCCGAGGAGTGGCATGGAAGGGCACTGGCAGACAAGGAAGAGCCTAGATGGAGCCCAACTAGCTACAGCCTGAATTATTACATCCCTCTAATCCACAACCTTCAGTTACTATATTTCTTCTACCTAGCTCTGTCAGAGCAGGGAACTCCAGAACTGACAGAAGGCTAAAGAGACTGTTCCAAGCAGACCAGCTTAGCACCTGTACTAAGTTCTAGTGTAAACGAACAAGAGAACATCTAAGAAATGCTGAAGAAAGCCCTGCTCTGTGTGGGGTTCAGTCTGGGAGGGACAGCATACAAGAAGTCAAGAATGTTTGACCATATGCTCTTTTTCAGCTACATGCACACAATAGGCCTCACCAGCGTTGCAGTTAGCTAGCCAATTAGTGTGAGAAACCAGGAAGGCAGCCAAAGTTGAATAGATTCCATTCTCTTGTATTGTGATGTACTACAAACACAGAAATTAGTGTTCGATACAGGACCATATTTGTATCTTGCCCATCCTCCAAAGAGACTAGTATGGCACTGTAGATGTTAGACATCAATGTGAGGTACTTATGATGTGCTGGAGGGTTGCCCACAACTTAGCAGAAACGGGAGCCCATTTTCAAACCAAGCACTCTAGCCACCTGCACCACAGTGTTCCTAGCCTTCAATGCTGCAAACATGCAGCTACTATTCGGTGAAGCTCCAGAAGGTAGAGGACAGCTGGGCAAGATTTCTAACAGTCAAAAAGGTAAGCCTCCTTCAATGTCCTAAAATGGCTTTGTGCTCCAACCCAAGAAGCAAAACAAAAACTATGGGGCAAGGCAAATATAAGGTGTATGCAGGTATCGTCATACCCATTCTTCCAGCTTCCCTGCAACACACAGGTACATTTGGAGTGTCAAACGTTTTTGTGAGCTACTCAATTTTTCATCCTAGTAAGACTGAGCCACAAAAAGCACAAGTAATACAATAGTCTCCAGCCACTTTTCTGACTCCAGTGCTCTGAGGTCACTGAGGAGGCTTTTCAAAACCAAAACCATTAGATAGGTTCCAGTGTACTGTGGAAAGCAGCGGCTCTGAATACACAATTCATTCTGTCTAAGACAGGGGTTCTTAACCTTTTATGATTACAGACTCCCAATGGATGGCCCAATATGCCACCATATCCCTATCGTCAGATGGTCAAAGTCATCATCACCACCAGTGCTATTAGGTACCAGTATGACTTCAAAAGATGTCAGTAGCTAGGATTACTTATGGATAGCTAGAAACAGAATGCTTCAATCCGAATTGATAATAGTGATAGTAATCCAATAATAATTTGTTTTAATTATTCAAAAATTGAGTCCCATATCCCCAAGGGGTATGGATATCTCTGGTTAAACATCCTTGGTCTAAGAGATCCTCAAACATACAGTACACCAAGATACATCTGTTCCAACCCACAACGTCAAGCCATAACCACATTCCCAAGAGATTGTGCAAAAGGTTGAATCAAGTCAGATTTACAGAGCATCTTTCTGCTCATATAGACATGCAAATACCCCAACACGACAGCAAGACACCAGTTCAAAGTGCTAGAGTCATGGAATGCTGATGGATTAAATCATATACATTCCCTCTATCAATGTTGCATAGTTTACCAGTATTACTGGTAACCATTGGTTCTGAACATCTGCTTAAGGCATAGCCTCTTTTTCTTCCTCCATCCAAATCAAGTAGCTCAGCTCGAGAGAATGGCATAAAGAAGAATCTTCATACATCCCAATACACAGAAGAGGGCAGGCATGCTCTACCTGTGGATCTAGTATCTATTGAATTTGAAGCCTATACATCTGGGCCTATTGAACAAAACCAGCAGCTCATACCAGCAAGAAAGCAATTGCCTGTCTGCTGTGCTCTCCTTGTTTGATAGTTCTGACCCAGTACAGGTATGCCCCGGTATCTGCTAAGGTTCCGTTCTGGACCCCTCCATGGATATCTGACACCGTGCATACTGGGAATGCCTTTTTAAAGACAGGGGAACATCAGTGGTTTTGCTGCAACAAGGTAAAAACAAAAAGATGTGTTCAATGTTTCCCTATCTTTTTAACAGGCACCCCAGTATCCATGGGATCCATGGATAACTGAAACTGCAGATACCAAATCAGTGGATACTGGGGCACTGCTGCAATTATGAGGTGGGGAACCCCATAGACATTATAGTTGACTATAAATGTGGAAGACAGATTCAGCCATCGGTGATCTTGGGAAAGTTCTCTCTTGTCAGCTTCTCTTTGTTAAAAAGGAAGGGGGATGCAGAATTACAGACCACATTCCAAATTGTTAGAATAAATGAAGATTGTAAAGTACTGTGCAGTAAATGTGATGTATCAATAGAATTCTCTTTGAATTAGTGGTCTTTTCCTGTCTTTTTTTTACTATGCTAATTAGAATAGCCAGGACATATATCCTTTTTCTAAGATGCTGCCTGAGCTGGAAACCACTGACATTGACTAGAGTAATCTAGGCTATAAACTGTGGTATTAAAGGTCTACTCTAAAGCATCTGGAACTGGACACTGTAAGAAATAATACTGCTATAATTGTAAGCTAGATGAACCATTGGTCTCAACTTCCCCCACCCCAAGATTGCTCTTGTATTATATGCTGCTCCGCTGATATTTTAATAGTCTTTCATATCTCATCCCATTAACCACCCTGCCCAGCTTAGAATCCCTGAGCAAACCTCGCCTTGATCCTGTGCCCGGCTCCCTTCAGTCTGCAAGGACCTTGGGTATACAGAACTTCATGCACCATGTGGCAATGAGCTTACACAGCATGCACCAAATCGCACCTCTTATGGCTGGATTTTAATGCCATGTTAAATGCTGGGGCAGGATAGTGCCCCTTCCCAATGTCGCTGCTTCCAAAAATCTCCCACAGCCAAGAAAAGGCTGGGGTGGCTTTAAAAAAACTCTTCTATATAACTTCAAGCTTTGAAGTACAGAGAATAGCAACACTCACATGCAGGTTGAATTTTTTTTTTTAATGCTGCTTTTATCAGAATAAATCTTTTCCTTCTCTGTATCACTGGAGATAGATAATCAAGTCAAAAAGAAAGTCTCTTCCAACAATAGATTTCTTTTTCCTTCTGAACTTCAAATAGGAAACTCTTATCTCCAGCCACAGTTGACCAAGAGAAGAAAAGAACAGAACACACAGACACACTCACCAAACCCTCCATTTACTCCAAAGGCCACGTTAACTCCACGCACCCTCACCACCTCCCTCCTGCTTCACAGAGAGAGGCATTCAGAACGTTCTGACAGAATGTATTTACTCACTAAAAAACCCACACTTGAAACATAAATGTTCCTTTTTCTCAGAAGAGGAACTTTGGTCTCTAAAACGATACCTTGCCGGGTAAGTGCAGCTGTTGAAGGCATGAGACATTTTCTAAGACATCGGTCCATATCCAATACTCTCACTGACCAGGACTGTCAGGAACCTGGGTGCCCTGCTTTTGGAAGTCCATTCCAGTGGTTTTGCTAGAGGAGTGCAAAACACTACATCGTTTATGGTGCCCAACCATGCCTTGTAAGCAGCCCCTCCCTCGCGCTGCGTCTCCTCCACGTTGTTTTCACAGTCCTGACTTGCTCCAGGAGCGAGGGGGAGGGTCTGCTTACACGGTGCAGTCGGGTTCTGTAGAAGACGTAGCATTTTGCACCCCTCCCGTTTTCCAGTTTGTACTCAGTTTGTACTGTACTCATATACAGTATATGTACTCAGACACACCTTTCCTTCCCATATAAAGCAAATCAAGCCTGTTGCTCTCTCAGAATCAGGACCATGGGGTCTTCCTCATGCTTCCTAAACATGCAAAGCTTTTCACACGTGATATTTTGAGATAACCTTTACAACAACAATGCTTACCTGCTCGGTAAGTAAGTGTTTTTATTTCCAAACAGCAGCCAGGATGTTGATGCTGAGAGGGAGTAGCTTGCCTACTATTACCTAGTTTAGTAAAGCCAATGAAACTCCCCTCATAGCAGAGCACCGCTCTAGAAGCAAGTCAAAATAAGTAAACAAGCTCAAAAGCTACCGTCTCAAGGAAAGGACTATTCAGGTTCATGATCCATGTCTGTATAACGCCAATAGCCCGGGGAAAATAAACCCTATAGAGTTTCCTTTTCAGATTTTCTCTAAAGTATTGACCTGAAGTAAACCAAACCCAAAAGCTTTCCTCCAAGGCACTGCCAATGGAGCAGGAGACCACCTCACAAGATTCCGTCTCTTGGGATGCACACGGGATGATCCATCACACAAGGTACCTTCACTTCAAGCTGCCGGATGACAGATGTTCTACTACCAGAGCATTGGGATTGGCTGAGCACCCAGACAAATGTTTTATAATTCCTTTTTCTTCTCCTTCTTTGCCAATGTCTCCCATGAGAGGTGTGATGATGGACGGTGACATAACTGACTGTTCCCAATCAAGGTAATGTAAGTAATGACAGCTGACGTGATTCCTGGAACGTGCTTGCAGCTGTCGGCCTATCTGCTTTGCCTACTATAGCAGAACCGTGGCTGTGCATAAGGAAGGAAGCAGGAAGAAAAGGGGGGAGGGGGGAGGGGGGGAGAGAACGCACCTCAGCCCAAGCCTTCAGAAAAATTAGCATAGCTACCTTGACTAGCAACTGACACCTCTATGGTCAAAAACCTATATCAAAACGAAGAGTACAGTAATGGCCCTGTTACAACATAAGCTGCTCCAGGGAAGAGACCTAAAAGTGTGAACGGAAACCAGATGTATTATGCAAGTGTGTGACAGCCACAATCGTGGTGACATGAACACTAACTTGAAAACCTCCCACCTCAGCGCCACTTACATATGTTTCATAAATGTGGGCTGAAGGCAAATATATGACTGACGGTTGTGATTCATTTAGGTTCTCCAAGCAGTAGCACTCAAAATTTTCTGTAACCTTGGTAGCCAGCCATTATTTGCCACCAGACCCACTGCTCTTTTGACTGGAACACACAGATGATCGAGCAGGAGGGAAGAGGAGAGGGAAAAGAGGTCAGTCTCCCTACACTGAGCTCAGGGACTGGGCCTGAGAGGGGGGCAGAGATGGCAGCAGACTAATGCCCCCTCCCGAGCCATGGAGCCCTATACAAATGTTCCCTTATCCAAGAAGGCTCTAGCAGCTGCCCTGGCCCCACTGGATACAGCGGCAGCCATTTTGGCACCACTGGGCACAGCTGGGTTTAGGTTTGGCCTGTTGGTTACTGAAAGCAAGGCTCCTCTGCATAAATGACTCTCTCATCAAAGGCTGCAGAAAAGATGTGGTCAAGACCCATTGGAAACACAAGGATAGGTCTTTTCCTTTAAAAGACACAGCCCCCAGAACTTTTCTAAAAATGAAATATATCTCTTCAGTCCTTAGCTGCACTTTTACTGATTGTCAAATACAGAATATTAACATGGTATTAGCACATCTGCACACTCTTCTTTCACAGTGCATTTCATTCTCTTTTGATTTGTCCTTCATTGTTTCCAATTTGTTCCTGCACCGCTCCTTGTGAGTTTGCAAAACACTGAGCAAGGGGCAGGAGAACAGTGAAGACCCAGAGAGACATTAAAGAAATGTGTATTTGAGTACGTATGTCAGTTTGCCATTTCAAGTAGCAAGCTGGCAACATACTCACAAGTACATCATCATCACCTCCTTCAATAGCAAACGTGGGTGGTTGAGTGCCTAACAATTTGGAAACAAAACAGGGGCACCCAAAATAAAACAGCAGCTTCTACTTGTACAGAGGGTTCCCCAGGGATACAGACGTAAACACATTTGTGAGAGAAAACTTGGGTACTCCCCATGTCTACCAGTTTAAAGCAAAAAGGAACCAACCAAAAAGAAGTAATGAATCTCTGTAACACAGATACCTTGCAGAACAAAAGGGGATCATTTCAGGGAGTGGGAGGACAAAGATGTCCTTTTTTGTTTTCTTCCTCCCTACAGGCCCTGAACAGCACTGTTCTGGATTGGCTAGAGCCTAAAACAGGAACACTGCTGTAAAGAACTGGGGATGCGGGTCCCTCACTTGTTCTCTCAGGGCACAATCCTAACCTGGGCTGGAATAGGCAAACCAAGTGGCCTGTGCCTTATCCAGCCCCAGTTAGGAGGCAGCTGTAGCACAACTTGGAGTAAGGGGGCTTATGTCTCCTTACTCCGAGGAAAAACTCAGCCACCACTATGAAACTACTTGGAGTGCATCGGCGAAATTGCTGATGCAACTCCGAGAAGCCCATCTAAGGCTGACTGGGCTGAGGGTTAGGATTTGGCCTATGTGCCAGAGGCTGGTCCCAACCAACCCCTACCTGGGCTGCCCATGGACCGCCTTCCTCCTGCCTTCCCCCGCCCTTGCTTTCCCGTCCTCCCCACATTGGCACTTCCTTATGTTCCTGAATGGCGCTGATCCATATGCTGGCTCAGCCTCCACCCAAGTCATCACAATTGTGCTTTATGTGTCTCCTGACACAGGAGATTTGTGCTGGCCCATCTCCGGGTAAGGACTGCAGTGTCAAATATCAAACTCAAGTGGTTGAGAACTTAGCAGGTTGGGGGATAAACATTTCACTTCCAAATGGTTACAATGAAAGCAAGTGCCATCCTCCATGTAGCAGACTGTTCACAATTGTCTAATTCAGCAGTTCCCAAACTGCTTTGACCAGAGCCCTTTACAGCCCAATCCTGAACTGCCCGGCTCCTGTAGGAGCAGCAGTACCAAAATGGCTACCACTGCACCCCATGACAACCACTGGAGGCTCCCTGGGAGAAGGGGACGTACAGTGGGGCTCTTCGGCTCACCACTGGCTATTTCAATTCACCACTGGCTATCTTATTCCCTCGCAGGCCCACTCCTCCCCTCCCTCCACCTGGTTCTGCCCCCCTCCCTGACTCCCACCACCCCAAACGGGCTTACCATTTGCTTACTGTTTGCTTACTGAGTGCCACCCCAATGAGGGCGGTGAGGTGTCACAGACATGCTTTATAGCATGTCTATGACACTTTTGGCCAGCGGTACACATATACTACCAGCAGTAACGGGCTCAGGACTAAGCCCTTAAACTCCTAAAGGGAGTCTCAGGGAGCCCACTGGCACATGTGCAGAATCTCAGGTTGCTCCACAGCACTGCTGCATGCACTGAGTGGCACAGCACCAAGCAGATGGTGCCCACCTATGGTGTGCTCATGGAGCTACTGAAAGGGAGCTCCAGGGCTTCTAGGAGCACACTTTGAGAAACACTGGTCTAAATTTACAAGTTTGCAAGAGACTTCTCGCCCAGAATGTCCTACAAAGCTAGTCTGACAAACCTTTTATCTGTGTTTGGTGGAATCCAGTGAAATCTGGGCTGCTTAAGTTATTACTGTTATTACTACTATTATATATTAATCCTGTAGTTTAAGATATAGCCAGCATAATTTCCCTGAGAAGGGAATTCGATAATGTCAAATGTCATGCCCTTAGACATGAATTAGGAATTAGAAAGTAGGGCTTTCAATTCAATTTTCTATTTCTGCCAAGGAAATAGGGTCGCTGTTTAAACTTCCTTTTATCATCTGAAAGTATCATTGGAAGAAAGGATTGCACAGGCAGTTAGGTAGGGGGAAAAAATATCCCATATGCTTTTTCAGGGAGGGAAAAGAATTACCAAGGGAGATAAAACTATATGGTTGATTGTGCCTAAACATGTGCAGAGTGCCTTTCCCTAACCATTTAGCAATTCACAATATCTATGTAGACAGGCTATGGTCATTCAGTGGAGAAAGAGCACTAGCACTAGCAAGAGAAATATGCAAGAGAGCAGACTCAGATAAACGAACGGGGGAGACTAAGAAACAGGGGGGAAGAGATTATAAGAAGAAGCATGAAATTAAGATGGAAAAAGAGGATTTCAGAAGAATATGAAACAAAGAAGGAATAGAGCAGAAAAAGGACGTGTAATAACAATAATTGTGAAGATTGTCATGCAATAACAACCCCCCCCCCCCAAAAAAAGAACCCAAAGGGACGGAAAATTAGGTACACATGCAAAACACAAAATTTAAAGCGATCAGGAACATCTACCAAAGTGGCAGCTGGCGTGGTTTGTTTTTATATGGTACATACCAGGGATGGGATGGGATGCAGTAGGAAAGCAGGACTACTAGTCTGGGTTGCTAGGTGGGCAGGCAAGTGAGAACCAGGGGCTATCAGTTAGCTCTGCAAACGAAAAAGATGACAGCCAAAGATGGCTATTGCAGCAAGGTAGATTTTAAAATGCTGCCATCACTACCATGCTCTCTACTACATCACATTGCTTTGGAACTAGCAAAGCAGAAGGAGCAAGAATGATGGCATCTTCAGGTCATGTGCTTGCTTGCCAGAAAATCTAACTGAACACAAACATACAGCTGGTACTGGCAGCCTGTTGCTTATTTATGGGTTCACATCTATGTTCACTTACCACACAATGAATGACCCACAGCCTTCCCTCCTTTCTTACTCTTTACCACCCCAGTGAATATTAAAAAGTTTCTGGATTCTGTTAGTACAGCAAGCAAAATGCAAATTAAGTTTATTTCATGCAAGCTTGCATTTAGCCATAGTGCAGAGTATGGATTTTCTTGGAGTGGAAAGAGAAAATAATAGCATACAGCAGTGTTTCTCAAACTGTGAGTCGGGAGACCCACTAGGTGGGTCAGGGTCCACTAGGTGGAAGCAGCTGGCTGTCCTTTCCGCATGATTCTCTTGCTGAAACAGGAAGTCAGGTCAGGCATGCACTGTACTTTTTTGTTTCACTTAAAGGGACAGCAAGGGACCACGTAAACCACGAAAATTAGTGTTTCTCCTAATTTCTTCTTTGCACAGTCCCCATTGCAAGGCAACAGTGAAGAGAGAGGGTAGCAAAGTAGCTCGCCTCTGCCCATGTGTGTTTTTTCCCCTGGTGCAGGCAGCAGCAAGACAGTTTACTTCCTGCACTTCATAGGACCATACCAGGAAAAAATGAGGGGGAGGAGAGAGTGGAAATGGCTCTTTGCTGCCCATGAGGTTTTTTCAGCAAGGGGCAGCATCAAGCTGCTTCACTCCTCTCACTTTTTCCTAGCATGTCTGACCACACAAGAAAGGAACAAGGGGGAAAGGTAACAGAGTGGATGATCCAATTCTTGCTTGCTTTTAAAAAATGGTTCAATGGGGCTCACGTATGCCACAGGCTGGAGTGAAGCAGCAACAGAACCAGGATAAACGGATAAAACAGAACCAGGATAAAATTAATTACTTAATTTTGGCAATGGATGAGAATGAGACACTGGTGGAAGAACATTATGATTTTTTAAAAAAAAAATCAGTCAATGAAATGATAGTGTATTGTTTACACCAATCAGAGAGAGAGAGAGAGAGAGAGAGAGAGAGAGAGAGAGAGAGAGAACACCAGACATCCACACCAGCTATCTGAGAGCAGGTAATACAGAACATTCTGAACATGGTTCAATTTCCAAAGGAATCGCAGAGAAAGCAGAGCAGCTCTATTAGCAACAGAACTGCAGCATTTACAAAGAGGGGCCAGGTAGGGCAGGCCCAAGAAAACGAACCTCACTGCCCCCAGTGTACTCCATAGGCCTCATCAGTGGAAGAAGCTTTGCAGAGTTGCAAGACATTTCATAATGTCTCTCCCGCTTCCAAAAAAAATCCCATGGAACGTGCCATCATTTACCTCCTGTGCTATTGCTCAGCAGAGCTAATAAATTTTGCATGAGCAGAGCAGATTGTAATTTTCTAATATGAAAAGGCACTTGGATTGAAAGAGGAAAGGAAAGATAAAAGTGACTGAATCCCCAATGACCCAGCGTCAGTGACAAGAAACATCCCAAGACAGACTCCCAAGAAGCATGGCTCCTTCTCCCCAACATCCATTTCACCCAGCACTCCACACACTCTGTCTTCAGCAACCTTATTGACATAACGTTGCTTTAAATAGTCACACAAGTTATCATTTTTCCCTTTTGATCAATCTGAATTTTCAAGGCAATTACCCTCTTAATCAATTATTGCTATCAGCAGCCCCTCAGATTCCTCCTTAGCCAGGCAGTCACACCTCCGGCGCATAGGCAATGAAGCTGTGGGGCAGCACCAGCTCAGGCAAGTTCATCTTCTGCAGACACACCTGCCTGCTGTAAGGGTGGAAAAGTGTGAAGGCCATTTCAAGGAACATCTGATGAAAAGAAATGAGCATGTGGGGGAGAAGGGCATTAGAGATGAAATACTCTACAGGGGGATTCTAGGGCACAAATAAAAAGCACAGGGACCAGAATGCTGTTCATATAATCATCTGGCCAAAGACCAGATAAATGAATCCAGCCAAGTTAATGGTAAGCCATAAAGGCTATATGCTTAGTCCTGCTGAATTCCTAGCAAGGCAAAAGAAGAAGAAAAAGGAGGGGGCACATATTTAAGATTTAGTGGGCAGGCAAGTGAGGCTAGCAAGTCACTGTTCCAGACTGAGGGAGCAATTATAACCCGGAGTTACTCTGGCACAGTTAGCTCAGCAAGGTTTGGCCAACACAAGGGACACCATAAACTGTTTGGACCGCTCTCAGAGTCAGAGAGGCCAGTACACGGGCGTACACCATCCCCCCTGATTCCAAGAGTGGTCCAAATGCGCTTTATGGTGGCCCTGGTGCTGGCCAAACTTTGCTGGCCTAACTTCAGGTTAGGATTGCGCCCCAATTCTGTATTTGTTTGTTGCAGTGCAGTGTATTTTTCTTGTAGATAGCTAAGTTTTCCTTCATTTATGGCATTACTGCAACAAGTAATGCAGTGTTGTGTTCACGAGACGGATCTGAATCACAATGTCCTCACTCAAATATTAGACAAGGCATAATTTCACAGCCCCCAAACTATAATATAGGTATAATATTAATGACATACATATCTTATAAGGCTCTTGAAAGGATTACAGAGATAATTTCTGTGAAATAGTATAAAATACATAGAAATAGTTGTTCCCTGCATGCCTCCCAATGTTACTGAAGACAAGCTGACTTTTTATTCTAAAGATTCTATATGAAAATCCATCCCTGCCTTTTAACACCACCACCCATTCTCTGTGGGTCCTATCTATATGTTGAAATAAGAATTCTGCCCTTCATCAGATCAGAAACCATCATGGGATGGTTTCAGATAATTGGGGTGGGGGGAAGAAGAGATAAACTAGCTCCTAAGGCATATACATTACACACAGTTTCTGAAGCAGCAGTATTCTCACAAGACCAATATAATCCATTTACTATAAGGCATGATAAGTGATGCTTCAATAAAAAGGAGCATCACCTGCACAATCAGGTTGGCATCAAAAGATACCCACAGCCACAGGACAGTCAGAGGGGGCTAGCATGTCAGCAGAATGGTCCCTGGCAGAGTGTCTGATGGATGGTCCTGCGCTTCACTAGCTATTTTACATGGAGCATGGCCGATCAAAGCTATCCCCACTGTGTACTATGGAGCAATAAAAATAAAAAACCCACAGGAAGAATTCCTTAGGCGGGTAATGGGCACTTTATTCCTTTTTATGGCACTAAACATAGGCAGCTGGCATAATTACACTACAATAAAGGCATAATGTGCACCTAGCAGAACAAACGCAAGGCTTCTGATAATTAAGCAGAGCAAACAGTCTGGGATTCAATCACATGGTTTTACTTGGTCTCCTGGATCTGTCTGAGCCCCTATTCCCAAAGCAAGCTGAGGCTGCCCCCTATGACACCTTAACCAGGTTGACCTTTTTCTGGGAGAGGCTTGTTTCCTCGATTTTCAGTCGATTTTCCTCGATTTTCCCCCATCTCACAGAACAAGATGCAGTCAGCTCCACCAAGGAGGCTGGTTTAGCACTACTTTGAATGGCTACATCTCTATACATCTAGATAGCAATGCCTTGCATTTCTGCACTGAATGCTGTATTTGCTAAAAGCTTGATGTCTAAGGGCGCAATCATAATAAACTTTTCAGCACCAGTGTAAGGGCAATGCAGCTTTGAGGTAAGGGAACAAACATCCCCTCACCTTGAGGCGGCCTCTGTGACTGCCCCCCAACTGCAGGATGCAGCACATGCCCCATTGGCACAGCTATGCTATGTGCCCTAAGTCATCAGACTGTTATATAACTGTTGCAGAGCAACACCGCGAAAAATTTCAGCCATCACACCTCTGAATTGCCCTGTTACTTGTATAAAGGAATGTGGAGAGCAGCAGAAGTAATACATGGTCTTTGTGAGCTACATGGAAGCCAGCAACTGCTATGATCTCCCCAGAAAGGTTCATTCTCAAACATTCACATATGACTTCTATCTAAAAATCACAAATTAAATCCATGCTCCTAAATGGTCTTTAAAAATAATAAATCAATTGGAAGACACTTTGGAAAGTTACATTGACAACTCATGAGGAGGGAAATGGCATAGCACTCACTAGCCCTGCCCATTATGCCACCTGCTGGCCATGTTATACTCAAGAGTAGGTACAAGTCCATAACCTCAGCCACTGTAGTTGAAGGTCTAGCTCTCTTGGGCAATATTGCAGGAATTTTCGAAATCCACAGAGGAGCATCTTTCAGCAGGGACATTTGCTTTTGTATGCTAAAAGTTACAACATGGAATTGCAGCAAATAAAATCCAGTTCTCTTGGGACAGACCTCTCTGTGCTAACAAGCCTCAACAACACCAGCAGCAGTACCTCTCCATAGGTTCAGAGTGGTGAGACTTTTGCAGACATTTGTGTTAACACAGTTCTAACACCTCGGAAAGATGCTAGTTACGAGCCTGGCCTTGGGACAGCCCTTGATCTCACATACGGCAGAGGTATGACTTATCTGCAATACGATTATTCTGTATTAATAAAAACAGTCACTGCATTCTCTTCAGCATCTGAAGGTGACTCATTTTTCCTTCACTAAGTAGTCTGCTTTACTAAGTAGGATTCCGAAACAGTTTTAAAGTAATTTTAAAATGTTTGCCTAATATCAGATTTTTTTTGGGGGGGGGGGACGTTTACTACAAGTTGAGGATATGGCAAAAAATTGTAGTTTTTTCATCCTCCTAACCTTTGTTGTGCAGGAAAACAAAAAACAAAACAGGAAAATATGTAATTAACATACTATTTTAGAGCAATAATATTTTTATTTCTACATTCCTAGCAATCACACTGACTAGTCGCAAAGTAGAAAATGTTCTCACTCCCCCCCACACTTTTCATCTCTGAAATGTAGATACCACCAAATTGCCAGATATCCTGCATTTTAAGATAATTTTTCCTAAATAACTTAGAATGTAATGCATATCCCTTATTCCACAGAACTCATATATATACATCACTGGCAAATTTATCACTAAGAAAGCATTTCCAGTAATGGCAAAAGCAGCCAACACCCATGCAGTTTAGAAAGAGAAGAACCATCCATTCTGTGTTAATTATTTTGTGAATACAAATAAAGTACTCTACAGTATCAGGGTTGGGTGAAAACCTAAGGCCCCTTCTTCTCATGCAATGAAAGTGGAGAAGGGGAATGGCACTGCACTCACTAGCCCTGCCCATTACGCCACCTGCTGGCCATGCTAAAGGTAAAGGTTTCCCCATGACCGAATGGTCTAGTCGTGACCGACTGTAGGGGGCGGTGCTCATCTCCGTTTCTAAGCCTGAAGAGCTGGTGTTTGTCCAAGGACAAGCTTCCGTAGTCATGTGGCCGGCATGACTATATGCCATAGTGCATGGAAAGCTGTTACCTTCCCACCGAAGTGGTACCTATTTACCTACTCACATTTTTAGGTGCTTTTGAATTGCTAGGTTGGCAAGAGTTGGGACAAGCAACGGGAGTTCACTCCATTGCGTGGTCTTGAACCCCCAACCTTCTGGTCAGAAAGCTCAGCAGAACAGTGGTTTAACCTGCAGCGCCACCACGTCCATGCTGGCCATGCTATTGTTTTACAAACTTCTCCATGCGTGACTCACAAATCGCAAACTGCGATCCCAGTAATAATAATCTCTCATTTGTTTTTCAGGGATTCATATCCATCTTAATTTAACCAACATTCCTCCTAATTGTGTTACACACATGAAATATCACACAACCTCTTGGAATACGTATTGTGGGAGCAGACAGGGGAGAACATAACGCCATTTTATGTCATTTGTCACAGATTTAATAGAAAACACCCATATTTGGGGGGGGGGCATTCATAGGTGGCTTTCATCGTAGACTGGCGTTCTTCTCATACACGCCTTAGGAGGACTAGTAGGGACAAGTGGATTTTCAGTGTTATGTTCAGAATAAGCTGGTTCCTTCCTCTTAGAGAAGAGAAGGTGAAAATGAGGGGGAAAGTGATGCAGGGTTCTCAGCAATTGGGGCGATCAGCTGTTGGCCTGAGAATTGCAAAATGAGTTCCCACCAAGTTTTGGCAATTTGCAAGCAAGCAAAAAGCTTTGTGCTATGCATGCATATGTGCATATTTGGGGAAGTAAAAATGATAGGAGCTGCAATCAATCAAGGTGAAGAATCCCACATCCCCTTCCTCATCCTTATGGAGATGGATATCATTTAGATGGGGCTGATGGGGTAAAACAAATGGGGGGGGAGAGAGAAGCTTAGTGAAAGGAAGGCAGATTGCTCCCTCCCTTTTCCCCTCCCTCCTTTATTTCTCCATTCCTTCCAAAAGATAGCAATCTACTTTGGAAAGGAGAGGGAAGCTAGGGATTCTCCACAAAGCTGGTCACCTGTACTGCTGCTCTTGTTGGTCTTGTCATCACCCCCCCCCCCACATCCTCAGCAGACAGTATTGAAACTAAAAAAGGTAAACTGTGCCACTGACTAAAAAGGTTTTAGCAACAACTTTACACATATAAAATACAAACTATGATGCCAAATAAAGCTACAATAGGTTATCATGCCACCCAAAGTTTTGCAAATGATTCACAAATGATACAATGACCTGCTAATATAATGAGCTGCAAGAATGATAGAATTGAAGAGGCTGCTACATGCTCATGAGATTAAGGAGGTCTAACTTGGTTAAGACAGGAGATGGAACAGCTCGAAGGGTCTTGTATCTTTAGAGCCAAAGCCAACAAGGCACATTTTATTTATTCAGGTATTTATATCCACACTTTTCTACCTCTGAAGAGGCCCCCAAGGCAGCTTACAACATTTGCAGAACATTTACTAGCAAGACTAAAGAAGTGAGAAATACTATCAATTTATACACTTTGTACAGGGATCTTTGTTCCCTACTACTCTTGAACAGTACTGAACTACTCTTGAACACAATTTACCAACTATCAGGAAAGCAGTCAATGTCCCACTAGGGCAGGTGTCACAGTGGCCTCTAATAGTCTGGTGGAGAACTGCTCATCCTGCTGTGAATGTGTGACAGGGGCTGTTATAAGCCCAGCATCTTATATAGTGGACTTGCAACTGCATGAAGATACAACTGCTGGCATGGATGGATGGGTGAAATAGTAAAATGCTCAGCCCTGTGTAGATAAGAAGCTATTAATACTTTAATCTCAAAGAGCTGCATGTAGCCTTCAGCCCCTCTTCACCCTCCAAAGGGAAAAAGGGCTAAAAAGGACCAATGGGTCATGCATACAGGCAGATTTCTTGAGACTGGGAGAGGTATACATATGATTTATCTTCCAATCTCTTTCCTAATCCAGAAAGTTTCTCTTTTCCTTCACTTTAAAGGACAGGATTAGCTAATTTCTGAGCCTACCATCTTTCCCGAGAAGGCCCTATATGTTCTGGCTACAGATCAGAGTTTGCAATCTCTTCCACTTCATGCTTTAAAAAAAAAAACCCTAACCAATGAGAACAGGGGAAGGACACTGGCATCCAGCAAGATGCCCTTCCATTCTTTCGGTGAACTGGATCCCTTCCTACCTTGCTCCAAATGCACGCGGTAACTGCCTCCACACTCTCACCTGGCCTGGAATGCAGCCCACGTTGCAGGATTATTGTAAGACATGCCCTGCCTTTAATCCCTTCTTCGCCAGTCTTGCTCTAGTATTGACTGCGGGGGAGGAAGGGTCAGGTGTGAGGTCAAGCTTGTCTCTTTCAACACTGCTACACGACAAGCATTCCAGACTCTCAGCTGATGTCAAGATATGCTGCCAACTGCAGCAGCAGCAGCAAGGAAAACAAGGACTTTACTTGTATCGAGGAGAATGGTGCCAAAGAGATGAAAATCGTAAGACGCTTGGCACCTACCTGGACACATTTCGTGAGGTCTGCCAGTTTGACTCTGAAGTCAATTCAAAGGGAAGTCTTGGTCCTGAAGCCTGGATGGCGTTCCTCTTATATTTAGCAGGGGGAGAGTAATTGTCCCTGTTCACCCCTGCACATTGTCTTTTCCGGTGACTGTCGCTGGTGGTGCTCTGCTTTTTTTTTAGATGGTGAGCCTTTTTGGGACAGGGAGCCATTTAGCATTATTATCATTATTTCCTTGTAAAACCGCTTTGTGAACTTTATGTTGAAAAGCAGTATAACAGTAAAGATTGATTGATTGATTGATTGATTGATTGATTGATTGATTGATTATGGTCAGCAGGTTATAAGCTTATGCATAAAAAAACTAGGGGCTGACCCTTACACTCACAGTTAGGCTTCCTCAGCTATGCTTAAGAGCACTACGATACCCACAAAATATTTGACCTCTGCTTTATGATGTAATGAAAAACCTCCAACTTTAATTTGCTTGCGGTTGTGTACCTATTGACAAGAGACCTGAAACTGAATAGGAATTTATCAGACATTTATCACACATTCAGATCTGTATCCCCCTTTCCTCTTCCAAGTACCTTCAATATACAGATACTTTATGTTGAAGTCTTTAATCAGGGCTGGAATAGTGGAGAGGAAGAAGGCATATCATCAGAGAATCATCATGACCAAGATACAAAAGTTTACAGTGCAATCCTGCAAAGGGCGCAGCGTTGACACACCATCATTGTGCCGACGCTGCGCACTTAGCATCGATGCAGGGGCGCCAATCAGCAGCCCCGCATCGGCGCTAAGGCAACGGGACTGGCACTGCAGGCAATGCTGGTCCTATTGTATCTGCACAGCGCCTCCCTTGAGTTGGCTGAAGCTGACTGGTGCAAGGGAGGAGCCATCGTGGATCGGAGGAGGGAGTGGGCAGGGGAGGGAGGTTCTGGGCGGGACGAGGGTGGGGCATGGGTGGGCCGGTAGGCATGCCAGTCCGGGAAGGGGGCAAGCTTGGGAATTGGTCATAAGGCTGAATCCTAAGCCTGATTGGGGATCTCCTCGGATCTGTGCCTGTTGTTTTGCTCATTGGCAATGGTTCCAAAGGTTTTCAAACAGGAATCTTTTTCCAGTCCTATTTTGCGATGCCAGGGACCGAACCCTAGAAGACATTCTGCGTGCAAACAATACACAGGTGGGGCCTTTTTATCTACGAGGATTCCGTTCTGAGGGCTTTCTGAGCTCCTCTGAAGCTGCGCTCATTTTTAACGCCTTATAAGGCATTATGAAGCCTGGGTAAGCCTTCCGGGGCTTCCACAGGCCTCGCAATGCCTTATAAAGCTTTAAAAATGCAACTTCCGGTTTTCCCAAAAAAATCAATCAGTATATACCCTTTTCAACAAAAAGCAGTTTACAAGCAAAAAAAGAAAGTTAAATGGCTTCCTGTCCCAAAAGGACTCACAATCTAGAAAAAAATTGTAGAACACCCCCAGCAACAGACACTAGAAAAAAAACACAGTTCTGCGGTGAAGATGGATAATTACTCTCCCCCTGCTAAATGTAAGAGAAACACCTCTTGAAAAAGTGCCTCTTGCCCAGTTAGCAGGGGTTAAATCGGAAGCAGCAGGGTTTTTTTTGCCAACACAGCAACTCTGAAGCCCGCCTCAGAAGAGCCTCCGGAGGCCACCCTTTGAGCCTTCAGGATAAGCCGAATTATGCATGATCCCCATGCATGTACCAGCATCATAAGAGACTATTTTAATGATAGTACTGGAAGATCTAGGTAAGCAAAAGGGGTGGGGGAAGAACACATGATTTGGAGACTGCATTCACATTTTCCCTTCTGTGAGACAGCTTAGTCAAGACAGGCCTGGCTTGCCCCACCTTCAGAAGGTGGGGCAAGCCGGGCCTGTCTTGACTAAGTCTTCTATATTTTTTCTTCCCCCATGATCATGAAAATGACAGACTCAACTGGGATCTGGATAAGTCTTCAGAAGTTGTAATAATTTGTTGAGAAATGCCTTCTGAAACTTTGTTTGGCTTGGGTAGCAATTCTGAACCTCCAGAATGTCGTTTACTCATTATTTTGAATCCTGTGTCCCTTCCAAATGTGATATGGGGGAAGCGGGTTGGTATTTCAGGTAGGAAGCTTATTGACAAAATGTCCAACAGTACTGTCAGCGAAGAAGCCTAACGTTTGTCTGATAGCATCCCAGCCAATTCCATCTGTGTTGTAGCTCATAACAAAAACAAGTCTAAAAAAAGCAGGATATGGTCAAACACGGTGTCTATTCTGACGCATCCCTCAATAGTGACATTGTGCAGCAGCAGCATTCAAGCAAGTATAGCAGGCAGAGGTCTGCATTATGCAATTAGCCTGTGCAGCGGCACATCAACCATCACAGACAAGACCAGATGGCAACTACCAGGTTTGTAAGCACAGAGCAAAAATGCTAAGGCATGCAAGCAAGGAATGCACATTGGGAAAAAGCACTGTGGGAAAGATGGGCCCTCAGATTATAATATATATCCATAAAGTTTTGCATGAGACAGTCTGGCCCAAAGCAGAGCAAATTTCTGACTGAGGTCAGGCCAGCAGAGAGCTGCCCATTATGAGCTAGGCCTGACTATGGCTACTACTCCAAGCAAAGCTATGTTGGGACAGATTTGTATGGAATTTGTCTGGTGCTACACTGCGCTTTGTCACATGAATGCCATCAGTACTAAATAGGAATTTGCTTTTTCCCATTTCAATAAACACGAGGATTATTTGGGAAACGGAACTTTCTAAATCCAACAAGCAAACTTTTACACTAATAAATTCAGGCTTCCATATACATGGGACTTCCAGGTTGATTTTATGAAGTAACACCTGATGGCATTATCAAATTACAGAATGCAGTTTTAATCTATTCTAAATGGATATTTCCAAAGAGTACGTAGTAAACCCTTCCACACCTACAGGTGAGCTCTTTTCATCCATGGGTTTGGACCCTGCTGGTTTGACTCGGTGCTGATTCTGAATCTGCACTGGAGGGGCCTACCTGACCTACCAGATGCAACCTGATGTGCCTTCTGGTCATGTCCAGGAAGCTCTCTGATGCCCAGGGAAGCCACACACAGCCTCTCCAAGCCTCAGAACACCTTCTGGAGTTATTGGAAAGGCATTACCAGTTGTTGTTTTTAAACACCACCTTGGAGGTCACAGAAAGACACTTCCAGTCGCATCCAGAGGTCAAGTGAGGGCCCCAAACTGCAGATTCAGTTATCTGCAGGTTTCAGCATCCGCAGGGTTTCCAAGCAGAAAAAATGAACCATTACATACCATTAAACAGTCTTATGCAAAGGAAGGAATGCACATCAAGTTTTGGCTACTTTATTTGTAACTGTATATTTAACAACATTCAGGGCGCAATCCTAAACAGGGATGGACTGGCGAGGCCAACGGGCCAGTGCCATATCCTACGCTTTTTAGGAGAGGCTGGAGTCCCGTCCCCCCCCATGGCAAGGGAGCATTCGCTTACCGTAGGGGAGGCTCCAGCCTCCCCTATGTGCTCCTTGAATCTGATTCGAGGAGACCGCGCGGCCCAAATTGGGGCCTGCCCAGGTCCTGCTCAAGTCTCGCCCCCCACCACCCTCCCTCCCACCAATCCCCACACTGCTTCTGCGCGGAGCCTCCCTCACGCCAACCGGCTTCGGTCGGCGCAAGAAAGGCTCAGGGCGGGCGCAGCAGGACCAGCGCTGCCTGCAGCGCCGGTCCTGCTGCTCTAGCGCCAACACAGGAGTGCCGATCGGCGCTCCCGCGTCAACGCTAGGGCCATTGCGCCGATGCTATGGATTGCACTGCCCAGACAGAGAGCTCTAGAACCAAGAGATCCCTTTGCAAAATGCACCCCAGCAGGGAGGAGACAACCCAGTTTCTTTAAGCCCTCTCCTGGATGCCCTTTCTGTCTCCGATGACTACCTGCTAGCTTTTTCCCTTTGATTTAAGAGTTCCTCTCCTGGCCCTGACAGTAAGGTATTTCTGTCCCACAGATTATAACTCACTCTGGGCTATTATTCAACTCCCAAGCCCTGGCCCTGCTGCATTTAGTCCAAACATAATATCCTTCATGCATATATTATCTGTCTCCCTATTATCTGGAATCATTTCGGAATTAAATTTCAGTCCTGCAATATTGGCTCGAAGAGCAGCTCGCTTTATGGGCTAGTCAAAGGTTAGAATACCAATCAAAATAACACTGCCGATGCAGCGAGACATTTTAATATTCCAAAACCCGGTAATTGTAAAAGGACATAATATTTTTTCCCTGATTACCCCAAAGGCAACACATGTTAACAAGGCAAGGGAGAGAGTGAAAGGATTTCCAGAGTTCAGACAGCTGTGTGACAGATTTAAAGGCAAAGAGATAGAAAGCTGGCCCTGATCAGCCTTCTGAGAGAAAGGCACACCTGCCCCACTAGATCCGATCAACACATCCAACATCTCTCTGTGATTGGTTGGTTACCTGTTAGGATTTGGTGGGTGTAGCACCCCCAAATCCCGAGTTCACCCTGGGAACGGAAGGAGCCTGGGCCTGGTAGCAGAGAATGGTTGCAGCGCAGGCGGCTCACCGTTGGGCACGGCGTGTCTGCTCCCAGAGGCGAAGAAGTCACAACACACATTCCTTTCTCAGATAAAAGGTTTGTATTGTAGAGTAGCTTACAGTCAGGTTCCAGACAAAAGATCAGAGGTTGTTCACTTCAAGGCAGCATAACAGGATACATCAGACGGTTTACTGGTACCGCAGTTGGTAGAACAAACGGACAGCGTTTCCCCTCCTCATCGTTAAGACCCACAAAGGTACTGGGACACAGCCCTTACTTTTGTACCAATTTGCTGCTCCTGCTGCCCAATCAGAAGTCTGATTGCAGCTCCATGAAGGACGTGCAGAGTTGCATGTCCCACTTTAACACAGGTGTACTAAATTAGTGCTTCACTGTTGGCAACGCAGGCGCATTAGCTTGCTGGCCTGTTGGCATCAGTTGTTCACAGAGAGAACAGAGCTTCCAGGCCTGGCTCAAAACTTGACCAGTCCTGACATTACCAATATCCCTTGAGCCATCACCTGATAGCCAAGCTGATCTTGTTTGCTTTGGAAAGCTGCTGGGTTGAAGAA
The DNA here is from genome assembly GCA_029204185.1 of Lerista edwardsae. Lineage (NCBI taxonomy): Eukaryota > Metazoa > Chordata > Lepidosauria > Squamata > Scincidae > Lerista > Lerista edwardsae. The sequence continues at coordinate 4,417,515 of JAJKFI010000055.1, forward strand.
GCAATATTTATTCCTACAACCTAGTTCCTCCTTCAAGGAAACGATCCCCCAAGTGACACAAGAAATGCCATCTCTGAGCTACTCAGGGCCAGGCCTGGCAAGCACTGGCCTATGGCTAGAGATCAGGCATATGGCAACAATGGAGAATACTGAATAATGATTCCTGACTAGCAAAAAAACTGAATACCTTTTGCAAAGCTTTTTGGTGAGGATCATCCTCTGGTCTGGAAATGCTTTACAGTTAAGCAGATGCTAAAGAGCAAAAGCCCCTGGGTTCAGCTGTCTACCATACATGCTCTAACTATTTCCACTATCTGGGTCATTTTTGTCTTGCGGTAAATTTATAGGAACCTAATGTCAGCTCCTGCTTGACCAGACCAACAATCCATTTAGCCCCAGGTCCTGTTCTTGATAAAAGCCAGATAAGGACGCTTAAGGAAATATATAGAAGTAGCCCATTCTTAGTAACCTACTCCCAATCGCTTCTACATTTTAGAGACATCCTATGCAGTAGAATAGATGTCCTGAGCATCCTAATAAAGTCCTATTGATACTTGTATCTTCTATTAATTCATCTAGGAGGTTTTATTATTATTGCCTAGCAGTACTGATAGCAGAAGGTTTCACAAATAAACTGTGGGTTATGGGAAAATAGTTAAATGTGCTTTTTTCTAAACCTGCAGATTGTTAATTTCATTGGAGCTTCACTGGTTGCAGTAACTATTTGAAAAGGTAAAAGGTCTGTTTCCTGGTTACTTTTTCTGCTCCACTCTCGATTTTATATACTTCTGCTTAGAAAAGTAATAGATAACAGAGTCCTAATCTTTAGCTTTTCCCCATATGGAAGAAATTGCATCTCTCTGATGATTTTGGTGGTTGTTCTCTATATATTTTCTAGTTTTATGGCATCTTATTAGAAACACAACACAGGCAAACCCACAGCAGGATAGCAGGGTTACAGCAGGATAATGCTGGACTTGGAGATGCCAAGAATCACTCCATGCTCAGTGGACACACAACAGATTTACTGAGCTGCCGCCTGGCTGCCACGGGCAGAGCAGTAGCCAAATAGCTACTGCTGAAGCCCGCAGCAGCCAGGCAGCCTTGGAGGCACTTCAGGAGAAGGGGACATTAGTCCCCTTCCCTTGGGTAAGCCTAGAGACCCACTAATGGGTCTCCTCTAGTCTGCACCAGGTGTTTAGCCAATGCAGACTTGAAGGCCTCCGTGTTAGGCCATATTCACCATCCCCCTTCCCCTCCCCAGCCACCAAGAAAGAGTGGAATGCCTGGGGCCAATGAACTCAACACCCACTGGTCCTGCATTACCCTCCAGGTAGTGATCTCTGGTGCTGGATCAGTGCCGGCCAGTAAGCCCTTACTGCCTGCACTGGACATGCCTTACAGCATGTTTGCTACACCAGTGCGAGCAGTATGCCCCTCATTTCTCACACACAAGCTTTCAATTTTGCCTTCTTCCTGCATTTTCTAAGGACAAAAACATCAGCAAAATAAACGAAGGGTGCAATCCTAAACTCAGTTAGGCCGGCATAAGCTAAGTCTGTTCAGTTTGGCCAGCACAAGAAACAGCATAAAGTATGTTTGGACCAGTCTCGGAGTCAGCCTACGGACGTGAGCCATCCTCCCCGACTCTGAGAGTAGTCTAAACATGCTTTATGGTGGCCCTTGTGCTGGCCAAACTTTGCTGGCTTAGCATATGCCTAACTCCAGTTTAGGATTGCACTCTAAGATACATGAAAAACTTCACACAAGCGCAAACTCTGAAAGTCAGTTTTGTATCAAATGTGTGCCACTATTCAACTAATTCATTTTTAGTGCCATGCAGACTCTGGCCCGGGCATCTCATCAGTAAATGCACACACTTCCATTGCACCACACAATTTTTTATTGTACCACACTGCAACCTTGCCTCCTGCCACATGGGACCCTAAGCACAGACACTGCCAGGCAAGAGCAGACACAGATACTGCCAAGGGGACAGGGAAAGGGGTTATACAAGAACACACTTTTCGCTTCATGTGAAATATTAATCAAAGCACTTTTATAATACAGCCTAAGGATCTGTATTTTCTTGTCCAGCAACTACTGCAACCAATGGTTTACACGATGCCATCCATGTCTATGGCACTTTCTATATCAGTGAGAGAGTTGGACCTCTGCTGTGAAGTGTTTATAGCACAGGATTCACTGAAGTACAGCTGTCTGGTCCAAATGAGCCCACAACATATTGAACCCATATAAGGCTATGGAATTGAAGTGTATAGTGGTGATCCTACTGTTACCTGGGGAAGGGGCAAGTGCCCTCAGGTGCTACCTGCTGCCTCCTCTGGAGGACTCGTAGACAATACTTCCAATTTTCACAGGAAAACCAGAAGTATTGTATAAAAGCCTTCTGAAGGCTCAGAAAGATTTCGGAGCGCAATGAGCTCCAGGTAAGTGGGGAAGCATAGTTGTTGCTGCGGGGAGGGGGGGGGGAACAACACACTAGTTGCTGGGGGATGTCAGCCTGCAGTCCGGGACCCAGGGCACCAAACAAGCCAGGTCCACAACTAGTGTATATCCACATATGGCTGTGCATCTTTCCTCTTTGTAGCTATAAATAAGTCCACTATAAACAGCTGTGGCAGAAGACCCTCAGCATCTGAAAAACAAACTAAAGAGTATCATAGGCTTCCATTTTGAGGTGCAGTAACTTGCTCTCCTGGCCTGGACTTTCCCCATGCTTCTGCTCTATCACGTTTCTGCTCCCTTACTATCCCAGCCACCTGTCATTGCACTAATGCCTCCTCCACCCTGACCTTCAGGCAACTTTGGCTTTTCCAGGCTTTGGGAACCAACTAAGAGAACACAGTTGTTGCTGTTTTTAATGTACCTTAATTCTGACCCACAGCCAATCTGCAATCACCAAGACAGCTTCTGACAACAGCAGAAGGAAAGAAAGTCAACAGGACGCAACAGCCATCTCAAAGGTTGCTCACTGAGATGGTTTGAGATGAGATCTGATACACAGGAACTTTCTAGTAAAACACAGCTCCCCAGGAGCCCTTCCCCCATACAGTTCTAGTCAAAGAAAAGGATAAACTCCCTGCCCTCAGTCCTCGCTAAACTGACAGTTCACGAAGGATACAAGATTGCTCAGTGCCATTAAAAATGTCAGCAAGAGGCCAATGTGGTTTGGCAGAGGGAGAGTATTTGTAAGGAGGGGAAAGTAAAACTTCTGACAACACATCCAGCTATGAGCAGAGTTCATTCGCATTGCTGCTGATCTCTGCTCATCAGATCTTGCATTTATCCATCCCCTGCATTTGTGTATCAGGCTGCTAACTTTAAATGAAAAAGTTGTTCATTTTTGCAAAAAGGACCAGTAATGCCTTACTATACCCACTGAGGTGTCTGTCTTTGCTTACACACCAAAAATGGCCCTGTTGGAAGTACCCTGGATCTGACAGCTAAGTGTGGGAAACATGGACTGCTCCTCTTGCTACAATAGCAACTGGCATAACTCAAGGTTACAGGCATGAATCAGTTTCCTGTCCTAGCACAGAGAACAGAAAACAATGAGGAAAAAAGATGCAGGTGCCTTGTTTCAACAGAAAACATCTCCCAAATACAGTAAATTCAGGCAGAATCAAGGACCCAACATTATTTCTAGGGTGTTGCAAGCATTTTCCTGCACAGGGTTGGAGATATTTCAAGTCTTTAGTTAATTAAACTACCGAAATACTCTTGGCGGTCTGAAAAATGTAAGGGCTGGACACACAGTCAAATCCTTTTCTCCCACACTTGTGCGGAGAAAGTGAGCTTCTACTTCCTTCCTACAAAGCCTAGCATATGTCAGTGTACCTGATAAGAGAATGGCTTCTAAGTGACATTAACCCTGATCTTTGCTGTTTTATACATATGAGCCCTGATCTCTACTGCTCTAGTGATCCTGTGCCCTGGGGTTTTGTGCTGCCCACATTCCTGTGATACTGAAACATCATGAATTCTGATCAAACATTTGTACCAGGAAGCTATTCCCTGAAAAAGACATAAAATTCCCCTCTGTCTGAATGTCACAGTGGATTATATATAATAGAAACCAGGCTCCTAATAGGTTGAACCTGATAGCCCAAAACGATGGCAAAAAGACATAGTTTATTTGTCCCAAGGGCAAGAGGTGCAGCACAGCCAAGAGTTTCAGCCAGCTGGTATCAAACATCACTAGACAGAGGGATTTGACTTTTTTGTATGTCAGTCAACCTGCTGGTTATATCACTCCTATCCATTCACCAGAAGTTTAGTGAACTTCAAATGGCGATCATTAATGGTCACTGAACTGTACAACGCCCCAGTGTGCTTTCAGACTACATTTGCAGAAGGCCAGCAATAAGCCAAGAGATTCAGTCTGACAGCAGCAAATGAAGGAAACCCTTGTCAAGCTCAGCAAGGGACATGCTGCCAGCCTCTCCCTTGTTACAAGTCATGTCCTACCCCGATTTGACAGAAGAGATCATGCTAATTTTTGTTCCACTGCTGCGCAGCATGCCACTCTTGTTTTCATTTCAGAAAATAAATAGGCAAAACAAAATGAAGAGAAATTATAGATAGATTTTATCTGGTAAGGTCCAACCTAATAGGGTTTAAAATGCTTCTGCTTTCTCTTCACAACCATTAGAGCGGTGCCACAGAATACTGCAGTTTTACGTTTTTAAGAGAGTTATCACAATTCCAGGCACTGCACTAGTTTTTCCCCACCCAGTTTGAATAAACTGCCACGCTCCCCATCCTAAATGCCTTCTTAGGAATGCAGGTGGCTGACTGGGGAACTTCCAGGTATATAACTCTTGCATACTAGAAGAGGCTTTAAAGAGCAATGCAAGTTGCTTACATGATCAGTTCACCAAATTAACTAACTACAAAGAGAGGTCACAGTGTCATATAACTTGAGGCTGTACTGCTGTAAGTCACATAATTTGGTGAGAAAATAGGTGGAGCTTTGTTTTTTGTTAAAAGGTGTACACAAAACAGAAGAAGTCTTAAGCAGGCTATATTTCCAACTGTTCAGAGCTGAGAAGCAGCTGGCTAATATTCACCTTAAAAGCCCAGGGTGGGAGAAGGCAGAGTTGGAAGTGCTCCAGCTGACCCAGTCTTTACCAGAGAGATGCTGAGTTATTATGCATAGAGGTGCTGCATTAGGATAGTCACAATGGGATTCTCCTCTGCTGCAGACCATATTCCATCAAGTACAGTAAGACTCTATTAGGGGAGATACAATAGGAACTTCGCTTCACCCAGCCTCTGAGAAAATAACTCCTCATTTCAATGCAAAACAGCAGTGCTTATTAAACAGCTCCTTGAAGGAGGAGACGAAGGGAGAATGAGAGAAGGAAGGGGGAATAAAGAGGCAATGGGGAATGGGTGCGGGGGGGGGGAACAGATTTGCAATGAAAGTACCTTTTTGAGATTAATCCACTGTTTGAAGTAATCAGCAACTGGAAGCCCTAAGTATTGGCATTGTCCAGGTAACCTGTAAGAGAGGAAAGAGAGCACATCGGATTCAATTAGGGCAGTCTGGCAACACAAAATCGGCTTTATTAAACACTCCTGGCTCAGAGAAAGAGGTGAGAATGAGAAGCTCTTGTCTGCATTGCAGAAGGATCACCTGCCCTTGACAAACACTGAACACTGGAGTTTAGCCCAAACACGAGACTCTTGCTGGGACAGATTAGATGTGCTTCATTATGTAACTGAGATGTCAGACAATCCCAAGCAAGGCTTGTTCCATAAAGGCCACTTGGAAGAAGCGGAGAACCAGGTCTCCATGAAATGATCTTGTATAGGAGTTCACCGATACTCAATCCTCTTGTACACCCAAAAGCATATCCTACTAATTTGCTTTTTAGAAACAGAACATACACTAGTGTGCATGCAGTCTTCTCATACACATAGTGGCTACCTTCCAAAAATTCATGGAGAAAATATATATGGATCTGACTAGGGAGGATGTATTATCACCTACTAGAGCAGGGTTCTTTAACCTTTTTATGATTACAGATCCCCAGTGGATTGCCTAATATGTCCCCATACCCCTTCAGCAGATTGCCAAAATCATCATCACCACCATACCAGTCCTATTTGGTACCAGTATGACATCAAAAGACGTCAATAGCTTGGTATTACTTTTCAAATGGATAGCTAGGAAAAGAATGCCTCAATCTGTATTAATAATGGTTATAGTTTTTAATTATTTTTTTAACTGTTCAGAGATTGAGGGTATCATCCTAAAGTAGCACTAGACCGACACAAGCCACTTTTGAAAAGGCGAGCCAAAAGGAAGCCAAGAAAATGGCTCTATTGTGGGAGAAAGGAACATATGAGCACAATACTCAAATTCCACCAACGCCACCTCATTCTTTTGTCGCAATGAACTTGGCTGTTCTGTACTGAAAATAAATTGGAGACTTCAAAAGAAATGGCAAAACTCTAGAGCATCACCAACAGATTATGCCAATGTTTGTAGCTGGAGCCAAAGGTGCAAAACTCCACAACATTGCCACAAAACTTGTCTGTCATCAGAACTGGAAACAAACTGCAGATACTAATCAAGGCAGATATTCTTAGGAAACCGAACAACCCTCCCATAAGCAGAACAGCAGAAGCAAGGGGCCATCAACATTACATAGCAAAAGGAGGCACAGAACTGAAGCTCAAGGCCAGTAGAAGTGCTCTCTCTTCAGTCGCAAGTACTGACATTTCTCAGTTAGCAGCCAGCCAGTAAGCCTCCCAAACCCTACCCCTCTTCAACTGGAGGGGCAAAGAACAGCCACTGTGCCCATTATTTTGGAATGTAGATTCATTTGTCCCCGATCAATTTGATTGATATGGGGTAGTTAACAAGTCGTTTTGCTTATTAATGCTTTGCTAAAGATTTTTAGAGATATCCGGAATGCTGGATTGGGCATGAATTAGGCAAACCTAGGAAAGGCTAAAAATTAATTAAATAAGTGATTAATAGATCCATTTACACATAATAATTACTGCAATCCTAGCAATTGGTTATGCAAATGAGGCGTGCACTTTGCACCCAGCACTTTGTTGTAAACTGTGTTCTTGAGTTGAGCCTGCAGAGAAACAGAGAAAGAACTGGATAGGCAGAGCAATGTCGGTTCCCTGGTGTTAGCAACCCCCAAAGGAGGAGGGTTCTGCCCATGTATAGTTTTCAGAATACAGAGGTCTGACTAATAGCAGGAAAAAAGTATACCTTCCTGTTTTGTTTTGAGTTTCCACATGCTATGCCCCATGGGTAAGCAAGCTCTGGTACATGGAAGGCACATAACACCTCAGGCAGAATGCCACATCAGTGGTTATGGCAGGGTAGGAATAAAAAGCAGAGGAGGCTGCACTGAGAGGTTTCTCCAATTTGAGCCAATTGGTTTCTCCAGTGAGTCAATGAAGGGAACTGATTGGTAAGGATATAACAAGATTGTCCCAAAAGTGTCCTACCTTTGTTGACCTATCCAGTCTTAATGGCCTGGGCATTCTTCACCAGAGATCACCCAATTTGGAACCAAGATTGTCAGCAACACCTAGGCAGGTCTCAATGAAGTCTTCCCTTGTGTACAAGCACACTCAAACTAAACGTTTTGTCAGTATTAAAGTCTCCTTCAAGCCAAGGAGAACAAGAAACAGGAGACATTTACCTCTGTCATAGCTATGTCACAGCATATAGTCACTCGCCCATCTCAGTCCAATCCTTGGAAGCATCACAGTGTAAAAAACCAATTGGAAGCCCTAATCTCAAACAGCCAATGCTGGGACAAAGGGGGAATCCTCTTCCGTAACCTTAATTTGCTGTATCTATAATATTTATCGCAATCCCAACGTCAGCTCAGACCAGATCCTGTAACCTGTTTCAAAAAGGCCTGTAATTCTGTTTTGCATCCATGGGAACAGCTGGCCTCCTTTGAGACTTAGGCAGCATATAGGCTCCACTTGCCACTGCAGCCATGGCTGCCTACATTCTGCCGTTGCCTCCTCATCCACTCAAATTAAGTTCTGCACTAGAAGAAGTTCATGGGTACAGTTCAGGTTCTTTATTCCACTCTCCTAGCCATGGAGGAGAAATGCTGAACAATATGAAGCACTGACACTTCCACCCCTACTACTGAACTCAGGAGTGCTCAGCACTCCTCTGGCTTTCCTATTTTCGCAAGACATCATTGTCCATGCAATTTTTTACAAGCACGCTTTTTGGTGGTTCTTTCTGCAGCCACAAGAGCTAGAATAAGTTTAAAAACAGAGGGAGACAGACACCCAAGAAAACTGCACCAAATTCCAGCTCGGCATCATGTGAAAGAGGGCTCATAGCATACACCTAGCAGCCCTGCTGCTCAGAAAGGAGACGCATGCAAATAGGAGGCCTCTGGAGCCAGCTCCCCTTTCTTTCAAATGAGGAAGAAGAGCCCAGCTTGGCGGTGATAAACAGCCCTGCTTTGGTTATCACTTTCCTTAAGTTGAGAAGAGGCAGCTAGTGATGGATGGGCAGGAATTTGGTTATCAAGCAGGGCTGTCAGCCAGAGTTGCAGATAACGTACACACATTTAGCAGGGTATCATTATGCAATGGCATGGAGTTAAAATATGGCCAAGTGTATTGAAAGAATGAAAGAACAGCATTTTTTTAAAATGGCAAATTGAGCAACAATAAAGGAGCGCAAGGCGAGGACGTTATCGTCCTAGTGACACCTTTTATCTCAGTCTGGTTAGAGAGAGAAGGGCACAAATTGGTCCTTCCTCTACCATTGTATCCTCTTGTACAAACAGAAGCAGATAAAATGTGTCACTGGTGTGATAGCATATCAATTTAACCCTAATTATCCAGGGGGTCACACTAAGAAATAAGGGTTTCACATTTCAACAGGTCCCTCGGTTTCTGCGCCGTTGAGGAGTCACATTAATAACATGGGGGGGCAACAAGAAGGGGAAGGAGCCTATAATTGAATTCAGTCGTTCAGGTGGTCCTAGTGTATAAAAAATTAATGCGCAAGTCTCCCAACTAATCAGAGGCGGGTAATGTCCATCTGCTTCTGGGTTCAGAATGTCAGAAGCCCAAGAAAATGATGGCATGTCCTATATGCTGGATTCATTGATACTAAGCTGGCTTTAAAAAAAAATCCGCCTTTGGAAAAGGGGGTATTACATCTTGCTATTACAGTTGCAGACCCAGCCAATTCCCCGCCCCAGGGCCAGGTCCGCAGCTTGCTGCCCCAGTGCCTTCCCTGCGCCGCCCCTGCCACACCATGCTCCATTTTAGATGCAGGGACAGCAGGGCTGAACTCCTCTCCTGCTCCTCATCTCTGCAATCCAATCCCTTGGGCTGATGCATCTTACTTGCAACAGGGACTTAGACTGACCCAGCCATGCCACAGAGCCATGTGGGTAAGTCAGCCCTGCACAGGTCAGCGCAGGGGCTTTGTGAGGGCAAGAGGAAGGCGGAAGGGATGGAATGGGGAAGGTGCATGGGCAGGCTGGCCTGAGAAGGGGGGTGGGCGGGACCCTAATCCTCACCCTGGGCTGGTCAGGCCCAATCTGGCTGCTTGGATTTGCACTAATGATTTCGCTGGTGCAGATCTAAGCAGCTCCATAGGGTGGCTGGAGTTCACCCACGGGACAAGGGGACATTTTGCCCCCTTATCCTCAGGTAAACTCCAGCCGCCTCCGAGGATCCAAGGACAGGGTTTGAGTACAGCGTAACTACTAGATCCTGGTTCTGCCCACATCCCCAGGCCGCCCCATGGGACCACTGTCCCTCTGACCCATTCCGCCCTCCCTCCATCTTTCCCCACCCTGAAAAGGCCCCGCGCTGGCAGTCCTGCCGGGGCCACTGGGCCAATGCTGCTCACTGCATCAACCTAGCAATTCTTGCACTGGCGCAAGTGTACCTTACAGCACATTTGCGGCAGCACTGGACCAACACAGGAGACATGAGTCGGCCCAAAGCGTTGTTTGGATTGTGCTATTAAAAGCATATGCCGTGGGTTCGTGCTATCTGCGTGTTCAGTAACCATGGATTTCAGAATCCATGGATGCTGAACCCTAAGAGACATCCAATTAAAGACCTCCCAGACATGACCAGAGCTGATCTCTGGTTGCAACTTGCAAGCAACTCTGTGCAGCCTCTAAGAGCCTCAGAATGAAACCCAGACCATTTTCAGATAACGTCCGGTTTTCACCTTTCCTGGCCTCAGAACAACCTCTGGAAATGACCAGAGCACATCTCTGGTTATGTTTGAAGGTATAAAGGGGTCCAAATCCGCATTTTCAATCTTTGGCAGATTTCTGCATCTGTGGGGGTTCCAGGAATGGAACCCCATGGATACCAAGGGCCACCTGTACATAATAGCCTGTTTGTAATATTTCCCCAAATGCAGTCACACACCATGATAGCATCAATATATGCAGTCCCATGGGACTTGCACAATGGGACTTGCTTCCAAGTAGAGATACATAGGATTGTGCTGAAAAATAAAATACACATTGACATGAACCCACTAATTGACCCACTAATGGGTCCAGACCCACAGTTAGAGAAACACAGAAGTAGGTGATATAGGTGGTATAATTTTAGCAGATACAGCCACATATATGCAGAGGTGTTAGATAATGGTTTTATACTTTTGCAGATTTGGGTTTTTGTTTTTATAAAAATGAGAAGTGCAGAGAAGAAGTGCTATGTGTTTTATTTTGCTATCACTGAAAAAAAAAATCTCTTTTTCTAATTTATTTGAACTATAAATGGGAGAGAGAGACAGAGCAAAAACCACTGTCATGGCTGCCTCCAAGCTAGCAATCTGTTCTGAAACCTTAGAAAAACATGTAAGGTGCATGCGCTACCCAGAATGCACTGCTATTTCTTGAGCCAAGAATAACTTATCACCTCAAGATGTAGTTGGCCCCATATGTCATCCTAGAACACAGCCAGGTGAAGTACATTTTGAAATGCAGAAGAGCAGGGAAAACAATGAGTCCTGCTGTTTCACATAAGCCTGAGCGATCCAAATATTGACATCATTACTTTTGTCAATGCACCTTCAGGAGGTAATGGAAAACAGCCAGGAAGAAAATTATACTTCAGAATGGCCGCTGGACAAATGGGGGAGCACAATGCATGGATTTTAAGAAAACAAAATAATTAATCCACTGCAATGGGGTGGGGAGAGGATGGCTCACTATAAAATTCCACTCTGCTAGCCATGGCAATCACTGCTGTGAGAATCTGGATCACCTGATTTTATTTTTAAAAGTAAGTTTCTAACTCTCATAAAAGCAGAAAAAATGCTGACGTATTCCAAGAGCTGGTGAATATCATCCTGGTGCGTTTAAAACTGTCCTTGTATAAGAGAACAGTCCTGCAGTACTCTGCCACCTTATGTCAGTACTTAACAGGTTACCAACTACATGGAAAGAAGCCAGCTTTGTGCTCTTCTAAACAACAGTCAATGAGCTACAGTGCTCTGCTGGGTCACCTTCACTCACTTCACCAGGAAGCGCTTACATTTTGCTCCTGCACCACTAAAGAAGTCCAATTACTTTCCTGGAGTTAACCAAAGAGCAATAGGTGGTTCAAATTTGCAAGTGACTGCCATGGGAAGCAATATGCTTGCTGGGAAGTGCTGGAATTAATATAGCTCTCTGTTTTCATCCCAACCTGAGACAGATCTCCCATCTCTATGCCCTCAAACATGTCACAGCATAGTCAGATTATATGATGCATGTCAGCCTCACACATCAGTGTGCATGAAGCAGAAACCCAAGTAAAGAACAAGGAAATGGAAAGGCACAACACGCACTCCTCGATAGGTTGTCAACAAATGCTAATAAATTCCTGCCTCCGATGGGCTTATGAGTTGCATCTCTTTCTCAAAGTTCTATTTTAACAACCCAATCCTATCGTTTCTCCCAACACAGCATGCAGCTGCACCAAAATGGGCTGTGCTATAAGCTATGGTGGGGCAAACTGGAACATTTGGGAGGGGAAAGAAAACATTTTCCCTTACTGTTCTGTAAGCCTCCCACTTGTCAATGGACTTTATCGGACCTGCACCAGCTCTTCAGCTAGCGGAGGTCCAAGCAGACAAAAGGAGTGTGGCAGTAGCTATCGGGGGGGGGGGGTAGCATTCAGTGCAAATTGCCTGCACTATGTGTAACCTCCTCCTGCCTCTGTCATGCCTCCAGCCCTCCCCTGTTCTGTCCTCCCTGTTCTGCTGCCCCACTAAGCTACCTGAGTTGGTGGCCTTGCCTGTCCTCGTTGGCAGGATGGAAGCATGCAGCTTTATGCGCTGCTGGCAGGCTGTTTATGACAGACATAAGGCATGTCCTGCTGCTCAAATGCTAGTTCCACCAGTGGCCATGGAGGACAGGAGAGGGCTGTAAGAGCTATTTGAGCAAAGGGGGCAATGAGGGAAATCTGTGAACTTTGTGTACAATAGCTTAAGCAAAGCATAGCTACCAAGTGTGTCAGGAGCTATTATTCATTCATTCATTCATTCATTCATTCATATCCCGCCTTTCTGCCCCATGGGCACCCAAGGCGGCTTACAACAATAAAATCACAATTTACAATTAAAAACAATAATTAAAAATAACATTGAAATAATTAAAATTTAAAACAATATGCCCCATGGATCCTAAAATATAAAGAATCTAAAAAACCAGCCAGCCAGCCTGTCAACAATTAAAAGCTTTTCGAAATAAAAAGGTCTTCAGCCCCCGCCGAAATATTACCAAAGAGGGAGTAGTTCTCAATTCTAAGGGGAGGGTATTCCAAAGTTGGGGGGCTACCACCAAGAAGGCCCTATTCCTGGCCGCCACCCCTCTCACCTCTCCTGGTGGCGGCACAGTCAAAAGCCCCCCCCCCGATGATCTCAAAGTACGGGCAGGATTGTATGGGAGGAGGCAGTCCCTCAGATACCCCGGACCTGAGCCGTAAAGGGCTTTAAAAGTCAAAACAAGCACTTTGAATCGGGCCCAGAACAGAACCGGCAGCCAGTGTAGTCGCCAAAGCAACAGCCCGACAGAGTCAAACCGACGTGCTATGACACTTACAGCGCAACCCCGCACTGCCCATAGCGTTGACGCAACATCAAAGATGGCTGGCACAGGGGAGGCACCATGCTGGCGCAAGGGAGGGAATGGGCAGGAGGAGGGCGTAACTAGGGCAGGCTGTGGGCTGGCTGGCATGAGTGCCAGCCCAGAAGGGGGGTGGGCCTTGGATTCAGACTTATGGCTGAATCCTAAGCCCGTTTGCGAGGCTGCAAGGCCCTGATTCAGGCCACGCCGTCTCCTTGGTTTCTAAATGGCAGGCACAGATCCAAGGACCACATTGGGGAGGCTGGCGTCTCCTGAGCTGGGGAGGCTCCAGCCTCCCCTATACTGCGCTGGATATGGCACAGGCCTGTCAGCCTCACCATTCCAGCGCAGTATAGGATTGCGCTCTTAAACTGATTCTGCCATTTCCAGGACAATGTTCTCCTATACGAATAGCACCCATAGTTTCTGATGTAGGCCAGTTATTAAGGCAGCAAGTAAGCTGCCACCACCTCAGCTGACCTGCTCAGGCTCCTTTGGATATACTGGTGGGGCTCTATATCCATGGATCCAGTATCTGTGGATTCAATTATCCACAGATCTGGGGGGGGGGGTGTGCACCCAGCACCCATTAAAGCAGTTTAAATTAGGCAAAAAATGTCCTTACTTAAACAGGTGTCTGTACGCATTCAAGCTTACAGTGACATGCATTCCAGCAACTGAATGTCTGGCAAGACTTAATCGACATTAAAAGGAAGCAGTCTTCCTGCTGCTTTCCTCATCCCACCCCCTATTCCTGCGACACCAGCCAAATAAAGAATTTGAAGCCAGGCACCACAGAGCCATTAAAGGCAACAGTCTTAGTACTCAACATGAAGGTCATTGAAAGTTTCCCCTACAAATGTCAACCTGTCACCTCTAGATATTAATGAGGGCTGACCAGCAGCAAAAAATACATCCATGCTCCATTAGTAACAAGACAGACGCAATATAATAAGAAAAGGAAAGCACACAGTGAATCAAGCACTAGCCAAATTTCATGTCCACAGGTGTAGCAGTGAGGGGTTTCAGTGTACAACTCAAGGCCACAATGGAAAGTCACTGGCTCCAATACAGCCCACCCACACAAAAGGTACAACAGACACTAAATTTAAAAAGGTACAGTTCAATTTTTGACATGGATTGTTTATTCAGAGAATTGCTTTATTCTGTACTGGCAGAATATTTATTGTTAATGACTTTACTGTACTTTTATGGACATTTTTATCCACTTTGTAAAACTGCCTGATCTTGGCTGATGTTCTCGTTACACAAAAGCAGCATGGGCAAATTTATATCTTCTTTTTATAATGAGGTCAAGGAGATAAAGAGCTAAAGATTGAGATTCTCTACAGGGAACCAACTTTTTCTACAATGGGTGAAAACTGGAGGCCCTGCTGCACAGGTTGGGGTCCAAAAGTCCAATCACACCCAGTTTTCCAGCCCTGATGCAGCCACAATGCAACTCTGGGGTAACAAACGTTCCCTTACCTTGAGGAGGCCTCCATGACTGCACCCCTCCACCACAGGACACAACACACAACCCACTGGCATGGCTGCATCAGTGGTGGACAGTTGGATAGGATTGGGCCCCAAGTCTGTATACAAAAGCTCACACTATACAACGTGTGCTGGGAGTGGGAGGGAGGGATTGTTGAATTCTTTTTTTTAAAAAAAGTACATTTGGTATGGGAAACGCAAATTCTACATAGTTAATTCACTTCAAGGTAATTCAGTAAACACTTCTGTAATTACAGAATCTGAAGCAGCCAAATGACATGTAGTCTAAACACGAATAACTCTGTACAGAGTCTGGTTGGACTCTGTACTCAGCAACCCCATCCAGATACATCCACTCAGTCCAGGCGTAGTGTGCAACAAGCAGATAGAAAGTGCACTGAAGAAACAGCTCCAAGTGGCAGTTCTGGGCACCTGGTTTTTACCAACACTGCAATAACTCAGGAGAAGGCTGAAAAGTAGAGATGAATTTGTTCAGAGGCAAGGAGATAAACGACGGACAGGTGGCTCACTCATGTCTCCTTTCCTTTCTTTTTCCAGCCCCTTAGCAAACGCAGCTGGCAGATTTTTTTAAACTGTTATTAAGAATATTTATATATTGCTTTTCAAAAGAAAGTAGATCACAAAGCAGTTTGCATAGCCATTTCCTCATCTGTGTTTCTTCCTATCTCTCCTTTATTGTAAACAAACACTAGCAGGCCTATGTATGTTCAACACAACTGTGAAGGCCAGATTAAAAAATAAATAAATAAGGAACTGTGAAATCTTCAAGACATTAAGTAATAGACAAGGCCTCCTCATTTCCAGGGCTGTTCTGGCAGGACTCCACGGGCGAAGCATTCCACCTCATCCGTGCTAGCAGTATGTTCTCCAACTTACAAAGCACAATAAAGCACCAGAACATCTCCAAACCAGTGTCTATGCCTTACAAAAGTAACTGCAGTTTCAAAAGAGTGACCAAAAGAGGAAAAACTCAAGCAGAGCACTGACTGCCTCACCAGTGAAGGGTCAAATATCACATCCTTAAAGCACAGCACAGTTGAAAAGTGCAAGAGCACTAAGCAAGGAAGTCATATGCTACCAATGACACAGCAGATGACCCCTTTTGTCCCCCTGTTCCCAGCAGCACACACCTGCTGCTAACAGCAAAGTGAAAAATCTCTCCTGGATACTGCAATCCTTACAGGCAACTTCAGCATCTGGATCCTGACAACTAGGCTAGCTGTGCTCCTGCTTTGGAGAAACAAAAACACCTCCCTCCCTGAACTGGCTGCCATTAGCATGTGCTCTGCCAGTGAGAATCCTCCAAAGCCAAAGGACAAGTGCAGCAATTAGAATGCAGGGGAGGGGGGGATGCAGGAGCTGTTTAACTGCACGACCCCAGAGGTCAGTGCATCCGACTCCTAGCACCTCCATACATATTGCATGAGTTTGGCAGGAGGGGAGATGGTTTAAGCTACTCTAAAGGCTTTCTCCCCTCGACCCTTCCTCTCCCCCTGCCTCACATTCTGCATACAGCTCAACAGGCGCACAACATTATTTACACATGATGCAAGAGCTGGAAAAATAACTGGCATAAATGGAGGAAAAGTGCTGCCTGCCATAATGACCTGGAAAGGACAAGGACCTCTCAAACATTCACCAGTTTCCCCCGTGCCACAAGTTTGTATTATATCTATCACCAGACCCAGTATTATATCTATTGTCCTGCAATCTGCTCCATCAAAGGACAGGACAACAGTAAAGGCAAAAGGCGCATAGAACCTTCCAGCAGTACTCAGATAATGCACAGCTGCATGCTGCCATCAAGGTCATCCCCGCCCCTTTAATCTTTTTTCTTCTGGACCACACAAACAAAATGATGTGTTCTGAAATCTTAGTATCTCCATCCCACCTCGTTGATTTTTTTAAAACCTTTGTAAACCTCATCCGTGCACTCTTCTATTTAACAAAATTAAGGTCTCTATCCAATTCTGCAGCTCCAAAGAAGCCGCAATACAGCCTGAATTAAGGGAACAAATGTTCCCTTATCTTCAGGAGGGCTCCAAGAGTGCCTTCCGCCACAGGATGCAGTGCATGCCCCATTGACATACCTGCACCAGCATGGGAAAGTTGGATAGGATTGTACCCTACTACCAGCACATGAAACAAAGCTCCTTCCTGGCGTTTTCCCGGTGTGAGTTTGTAAGCCAAGCCATCCGGCTTACATATATTAACACACCCAGCAGACATCAAGCAACTTCTACAATCCCTCGAGTACCCCTATCTGACCAGCCAGACATTTCCAACACTAGCTGTATCGAGAAGGTGATGGAAAGGTGATGTCGATGAGTATCCTGGACCAGGAAGCGAGAACCCCAGCCTCTGTGCATCTCTTGCGGTCTTGCTCTAATGCTCCCTGACATGCCTCTGAAGACGGTGAGCTGTTTGTAGTCACCACCATGATTTGTTAGTAATTATTTTCACAGTGTCACATTGCTGTCACACTGCTAACAAAGAGACAGGCAGCCGGAGGCTGCTTGCAAGAGACACTCAGGAAGGGGATAAAAAAAGGATTGTCAGGCACCCAAAGGCTCTCTGTGCTAAATGGAGCTTTCGAACCAGACTCCTTATAACACCTTGCATCAGTGGTTTCCCAAGAGCTGCAAACCAGCACTAGTTTGCACTTTGGTCACAGTGGCTGAAATTAATTACTATCCTCCTCCTCATTTCTGCTTAAGACAAAGCTTACAAATCCAGGGGGTTCCCAATAGAGTTATCTCCTTAAGCCGTTAATATGTCTGATGCCTGAAGCAAAACAAAAGCATGCATGCACCCACCCACCCCAAAAACTCTGGCTACTGATGACTAGCCAGACTGTTCTCTTCATTCTAGCCGTAATTTTTTTTTAAATGCCGACTTGCTATTCAATTGCTATTTCCAAGCACAGCAAAACCATTGTGAAATCTATACTGTCCCACTGCCTGCAAATATGCTAATCTATAGCCAGTGACAATGTGCTGTATTTCTTCAGCCTGGCCTCGTTAGCTGTATCACACTACTGTGAACTGTCTTTTAATTTAGCATTTCCTGGTGCCAAGAGAAATAGCAGACCACACCTGCACGCAGAGCCTAATGGCTCGAGCCCCAGTTATCTTAATGTCACTAGCATCCCAACAACTTCGTACAACCTGGCTCCATCTAGCCACCTTGCACTGGTGGCTGCGATACCTCAAACGAACTTGTCAGCCAATCACCCTCCTCTGCAATCTGTATTGCTTGCCTGGACCCCTGAGGAATGTCAGCATTTCTGTCACTTGATATGTCACACAATACAAATATAGCCAGATGAGAGCAAACTGCCTGACCAACTGGACTTTTGGGCTCCCTTGATCCCAGCACAGAACAAGGGTTCATCGACCAACCCAGGGGGGACAGCTGTGTTAATCTGTAGCCGCACACACAAAGGATCTTTGTGGCATGTGAACAATAACAACACAATCCTATCATTTATGGCAGGAGGTGCAGCCCAGTGGTTGAGCTGTCATACAAGAGCTAAGCAGGAACAACTCAGCTCGTACACTTGGCGGGGAGATGTGAAGCTAAGATGCTAATGTGCTAATACCCTCTGTGAGAGGATGGAGTCACTGATAAGCCACCTGTGATGAGAGAGAGAGAGGGGGGGGGTATTTATTTATTTATTTATTTAAGAAATTTCTACCCCGCCTTTCCTCTGCCAAGGCAGATGTCCAAGGCGGCTTACAATATTAAAAAGGATAAAAATAAAGTATAACAGTTAACATTAAAAACAGTTAAAAACAGTATTAAACAATAAACAATCAAGATTAAAAAACACAAACAATTTAAAAACAATTAAAAAATAAAAATAAGATACAAGCCCCGTGGATCATAATAACCAGCCAGCCAACCTGTCAACAATTAAAAGCTTTTTGGAATAAAAAGGTCTTCAGCCCCCGCCGAAATGTAAACAGAGAGGGAGCAGTTCTCAATTCGAGGGGAAGGGTGTTCCAGAGTTGGGGGGCCACCACCGAGAAGGCCCTCTTCCTGGCCGCCACTCCTCTTACTTCTCCTGGTGGTGGGTATGTATGGAAAGGCCAGCAGGTGAGAATGGTTAAGAGCCTGAGAACCTGCCTGGGCTTGATTGACATGGAGGAAGCTCTATGGCAAGCAGCCAGAAGAGATAACCACACTGGGAAGGAAGATGTCTGGTGACTAAGGGTTCTGTGAACTCCTCTCACAGAATAATATTGTAAAAAAAAAACCCACTGAAAGGTGGTTTAAGATTTGCCTGCCCATGTAAACCGCCTTGAATGCTATGTAAAAACAGAGAAAGATGGTATAAAATAAAATCCGATACGTTTACGCAGAAATAAGTACCACTGTGTTCAACAGGGCTTACTCTCAAGTAAATGTGTATGGGATGGCAGCCTGAACGCACTACATCATCATGAGTTTCTGTAGACTTCACCAAGTGGCCTGCCGTCCCTGAAAGCGCATGCTGAAGCAAATTGGTTAGCCTTTAAAGGTGCCACAAAGACCCTCTCTGCTATTTTTCTGCAATTTGAAGTCTGCATTGTCCTGGAGGGAAATAATTTTTCTCCCATTCTGTTTAACAGCATCATCTGCCATAGAAAAAGAAAATAAATGTGTGCCAAAACAATTTGGAGAACATTATACCTAGTGGTAGAAACTCAACCCTCCTGTAATTAGCTACTTGGAAGAATCCTAGTTAGCAGCTTCCATTCAGGAGTCCTATTAATAGCTAGGAAATGGTGCATGCATGTAGTGAAGTATTGGGATCATCACTGGGGAGGCTAAATGGTCCATAAAACATAATAGCACTATCTTCCCCTAGGTCAGCAGCTCACAGAATTGCAGCATGCCATAATTTAGGGGGAAGTCTTGATTATATCCCCACATGCACAATGGATAGAAGGTTAACACTGAATCCCCAGTTTGCATATTTCCCACAAACCTCCGAACGGCACAGTCCCGGCATCAATGCCCTGGCACCAAGATAGCTCAAGAGTATGCAACGAAGGTCCAAACTGCCAAGGTGGAAATGGTGAGGTATACCAGAGATGTTTATGACGCCAGAAAAGACGCAGTACATTAAATATAGACCAAACAGAAATTGAGACATCTGCCCGAGTCCAGTTTGCTTCCACCCTCTCTCTCTCACTCACACACGCACCTTAGCTCTAACAACATCTTTCAGCTTCAGAAACTACTGCCTCACAAATAGCTTCTGCAAGCCAGTAAAGGTTCTTGGTCAATAACACAAATTGATTTGATTTATATTCCACCCTTCTCCCCAAAGGTGGATCACAACATCATTTCTCTCTCTCTCTCTCTCTCTCTCTCTCTCTCTCTCTCTCTCTCAGATTAAAAAGGGAACAGAACCCTCGTGGATTAAAAACAATCCACAGGTAATTCAACCCATGGATTTTGCCCACATCCTCCAAGCCCAAGGGTCTGAGGGGCTTCCTGAGGCCTACCTAGACTGTGCGCACCAGTGTGCGGCCTTGGCAGTCCTCAGAATGGCCGTTTCAGTTTTTTAAAAAGTTACTTCCGGTTTTCATCGAAAACCAGACTTTTTAATACCTTCAGAGGCTTCATGTTGAGCCTAATCTGGATCAACACAGGTCTGGGGGACCTGCATTGAGCCAAATCTGTGGATAATTAAGCTCAACTTGCACACGCACCATAAAGCCCCTCCCCTCAAAAGCTAGTTCAGTGTTTCTCAATCTGGGAGTCACAATCCACTGCTGGGAAAATTTCTTGGGCCATTTCTATTTAAGGGGAGCGGCCCAGGAATGGGTGTGTGACAGCATCGCAGGAATCACAGCGGTGTGGGCAACCTGGGGTACTTACCTCATTGGGAGGGTTGCGCTGGCTTCTGGCAGGGTCTGCAGCCCCCTCCGCAAGCCTCCCCAATGAGGTAAAAAGCCCCATTTTTCACTCGCAAAGCACTTCCTCTTTGTGCACACAGACCTTGCCAGAGGCCAGTGCGACTGCCTCCTCCATGAAGTAAGAACCCCCGGGCAACCCCATGTAGAGCATGTCACAGTGAGTAGTCTAAACATGATGTGGACTAAGGTGTGGACCATCATAACCCTACCTCTCTCTCATTCAACCAGGCAGAGAAATGTTTGTAGAATGAGTTGTATTTCATCCTCCTTCCAGGCTATTGATGTACTACAAAAGACTAATACACAACATACTTATCTAACAGAGATATATGTGGATAAGTGGGCTGTTGCTTTATTTTATCAAATTTTATCACAGAAAAATTCTCAAAGTGACTCACAAAAGCATGTCATACAGGCCAGTAACTGTTATAGACTTATTTCTACCTTGTGGTTTAACCACTACCTCAGTCTCTACTATAAGGAAATAGGTGACTGCTCCTACACCACTTCCATGAACTGCCCTCAATATTCAGCCCAGATATCCATTGCTGTAATCTGCTTTTTTCCCCTCCTTAGTGCTGTACTATGTAAGAACCTTCTCTGGCTCCATTCCCATGGTCTTAATTTCCAAACAGTAGAAACCACTGTGCTCTCTCAACTTAGACTGTGTCAAAGCTCATTATGCTTTCAGCTAACACACCACCAACCCCTTCAGATACAGGGATGAGGCTCTTACCCTTTGTGTGTGGAAGATTAGACAAGCTGAAGTTTGCCGTCCATAGCAAGGTAATCCCTACGTGAACGGCTTAGTTACAAGCATCTCACCCAAAACCAATTCTTGAAAACCACAAAACACAAGAAGGAGGGAGAGGGAGGACAACACTTGCTGGATTCTACATACTGCTTACCATTCTTAAACAAAATGAGGAAAAAAAAAAGATGGGTGCAAATACAGAGCCATCAAGTCAGATACGCAGAAACACAGGGCAGAGCTCAGAAAGGGATGGCTTTGTTTTACAAAACTAGCATAATATAATCCCCTTATCCCCCAATAAGGTGAGATTTGGGGTAAATGTCAGGATTTTATTCCGAAGAAATTCTCTGCTGGCCAAAGGAATAGCCAAATGCAATGGAAGTCAGCATACATAAGATCTCTACTTGTTTATTCCAGACCAAATGTATGCTGACTTCTACAGCGGCAGGCTATTGAGGTCTAATTTGATGGTTCTGGAATAGAGCATACCAAAGGGAGAGCAATGTCATGGTAAAGCATGCTATCTATTGACATACGTAGCATTTCCATGTAGAGACTACATCTTTACAAAAGGCTTTGCAGGAAAGTCTTGTAAACACCAGGGATCAGAAGCAGGGATTCTACACCACAGTCCTGCCAATATTAGTCTTCTTACAAAGAAACGTATGTCCTACTGCAGGTCTAGCCTATGATATTATAGCCACATACTTACTGCTGGCACTGACCCAGCACCCAAGTCGAGTGCCAAGAAGTAGCAACGCGGGGCCAGCGGGCAGTGAGTTCACTGGTCCCTGGCATTCTGCACTTTCTGGGAGGGTGGGGAGAGTGGAACTGGGCAGGAGGAGGCGTGAACGGGAGGTGGGTGGTTTTGGTGGATCTCTGGTGGATCTCTGGTCTTACCCAGGGGAAGGGGAAGAATATCCCCGCCTCCCAAGGTGCCTCCCATGGCCGCCAGAATTGCCGCTAGACGCAGTGGTAGCCATTTGGCTACTGCGTTGCTGCTTAGGATTGGGCTATAAGTCAAGACTCTTGATTCTGTATTAACTGCAAGACTCTTGTCTGCATTAACTGGCAGTAGCTCTCCAGGGTTTCAGTCGGAAGTCCTTCCTTGCTAAAGTCTGGAGATACTAAGACTGAACTTCTGCATGCAAAGCATGTACTCTACCCATTTAGCTTCAGCCCTTCTCGGACTTTCATGAAACAGGGTGCACCACAGCACTACTCCCAAAGAATCACAAACCTACAGCATTAGCCTGATGAGGTGTCCAAAACCAAGTTCCACTGATAAATACTGGACTTTATTTACTTTCCTTACAGTATTTTTATGCTGCCTTTCTCCCCGAAAAGACCCAAACACAAAAAATGGTTGGGACTTTGAGATCCTGACTCTAAAGATGTCAAAAAGAATCATCCTCTGAGCTTTCAGAAAAGAAGTGTCTTCCCTCCCAACCACTCTTGATCTATTCTAAACATGGCACAGTTGACTTTTCTTGTAAAACTTGGATGGGGAAAATTAAAAACGGTAAAATCAAATTAAGCAATGGTATAATTCACCGCTAAGGATTCACTAATGTGCATCCTAAGAAGAAGTGCTGCAATAGCTATAAACATTTCAAGCCACTCCAGTATGTTTTATTACCATATTAGAAGGCGAGCATTTGCTTTATACCACTTATTTATCAAAATAAAACTTCTGAACTAGTAGTTAGTTTCCTGGAAAGAAATGGGTTAGGCCTTGTCTAACATGAAAAGTACTGAATAAACATTTTTACAGGTGTCCGCTGCCATTTACCTCTTACTGATGAGCTGCTCAGGCTTGCTCTCCTCGCTCTATAATCCAATCAGGCAAAAGAACTTACATTATGAAACTACTGGTTCAAAAGTACCCTGTTTGATTGACCAAAAGTCCATCTAGCCCAGCATCCTGGTTCCCCCTCCTAGTAGTCAGATGCTTCAGGAACTTCATAAGCAGGGCACCAAGGCAATAAACCTCCTCCACTGTTGCTCCCAGCAACTGCCATTCAGGGGCAATCCTACCTGACCCTAAAAAAATTCCATTTAGTTATCACAACCTATAGCCCAACAAGCCTATTTTCTGTGAATGAACTTCATCTAATTCCCATTTATTTTGAGAAGTTGCTTTGGGAGCTAAAACAACAGAAAGATGGGATACCAGTGCCCATAATAAATGTCAAATCAATTTTTAAACCAAGCTAAGACAGTGGCTATCATTACATCTTGTGAGACCAAGGGCGCAATCCTAACCAACTTTCCAGGACCGGAGTAAGGGTGATGCAGCTTTGAGGTAAGGGAACAAACATTCCCTTACCTTGAGGAGGCCTCCATGACAACTACTCCAGTGCGGAATGCAGCTGTGCCAATGGGGCATGTGCTAGGTCAATGCTGGAAACTTGGTTAGGACTGCGCCCTAAATTTCATAAGCAAATTCTGTGTTTGGTGCAAAAGCCCCCCCAAATTTTCTTTTGTCTGTCCTGACTCTATGACACTGAATCATGCTCAAACACACATAATGACAGCGAGAGAGAGAAACACTTTCAAGTACTCCACACCCTGCATTATGTTATAATCATTTTCTCCCATGCAATAACACAGGCTTGTGAAATTGAGGGTCAGGGAAAAAAAAAAACTTTTGTGCCAGCACAAGGTGTGCAGAGCCAATGCAAGCAGTCACATCGGCCCTACTGGAGAGTGCCCAAGGTAGGCTGACACAGGGGCGAATCTGGGCAGGGGGAAAGGCAGGAGGGAGGGGGAGGGGGACCCTCATCCGGAGCGCTTGTTGAGCTCCATGTTCATGGATCAGGCCATTCTGGTGGCCTTGCATTCTCCCTCACCTTTGATAATAGCCAAAAGCATGTTTGCCTACTCATGAGTAAATATGCCCATGTGGCTCCGTTTCACTTTCCATAAAGTTCAATACATTTTCCTTGGCAGCTTGGATGTAAGAAACTTCCTTACTGAGAGTTTGTTGGGGCCTGTGTTCATCGAATCTGAACCATTCTGGTGGTCTGGTGATCAGACTTAGGCCTGATTTATGAATGCAAAGGGGTATAGCTATAACGGTGATTGGACAGGAGAACTTTCCTTCCAATTTGGGGACTACAGGCATGCCCCAGTATCCACTGGGGATAGGTTCCGTTCTCTCCCCACAATCCAATACCTGAAACCATGGATAAGAGGGAAGCCTATGTTAAGTATAGGGTTCTTCCCTACACACACACACACACACACACACACACTCTTCCATTGTTCCTGCTTTTACAGGTTGCTAAATGAGAATGCCACGACTAGGCAAGCAGAAGGCATGATAAGGCCAAACCATTAATAGAAAGCAGCTTCCTGTTGAAGTTGTGCCAGTTTCGCCTTCTATGTGCCTTCTGCTTGCCTGGTCACTGCGTTCCTATTTAGTGACCTATAAAAGCAAGAAGTGACCACAACGTAAGAAGAATGGAAGGTAAGGGAGCCCCAAGCCATGGTTAACTGAAACCGCAGATGCAGAATCTGTGGATACAGGGGCCTGCCTGTACTGGCTTAGCCTCTCCTTATAAAGATGGTGCTCCACACATGTCAGAGAAAACTGTCCAGACATGACCTGGCAAATGACCTCTAGATTTGTCACCACTATTATCTGTGTGTATATACTGTACCTAGTGAGCAGGTTTGTCCCACTCCTTAACTCTATGTTCACCTACTACATGTGTGGCCACTTAAAGTCACATACATAAGGGCACAATCAACTTTCCAGCACTGTCATAGCTGTGCCAATGAGGCATGTGCTGCATGCAGTAGTAGTCACGGAGGCCTCCTCAAGGGAAGGGATGTTGGTTCCCTTACCTCAGAGCTGCATTGCCCTTACCCCGGTGCTAGAAAGTTGGTTAGGATTATGCTCTATAACAGAGAGCTGAACCATAGAGACTAGGATCTATAGCGTTAAAAAGAGGGAAGGTGCTACCAACCTACCACTGAATGGATCCGATTTCAGGGGCCAAGCTTCTGGCAACTGACCCATGAAGACAGACTCAGCTTTGAGTGCTCAGCTTCCAAGGACACTCCTGGAAAGTACAAGAGAAACCTGCCTCAAGCTTTTAGGATGAATGCAAAATTTGCAAAGCGCAGAAGGTAAAGGTCAAATTTTCCCTGCAACCGAATGGTCTAGTCATGACCGACTCTAGGGGGCGGAACCCATCTCTATTTCTAAGCCAAAGAGCCAGCGTTTGTCCGAGGACAAGTTTCCGTGGTCATGTGGCCAGCATGAATATATGCTGAGGTGCACAGAATGCAGTTACCTTCCTATTGAAGTGGTACCTATTTATGCGCATTTTTACATGCTTAAACATGACAGCAGGCTTAAGCCAGGCCAAAAGATTCATTTCTTCACACATCACATAATCCAGCAGTTCCCAAACTGTCAGGAATCGTGATGTCCTCCCACATTGCAAACACAGCACGCAGATTCTGGAAGTGACTGGTGATGATGTCATCACCAGTTACATCCGGGTTGGAAGACCTGTGACTGAGCTTCAAACGTTAGTAAGGGAACCAGGGAGGCTGGGAGGGCTTTTCCCAGCACACGAAAACCACATGCTGGAGCTCTTCCCACTGCACTGAGCCTCCAACAGCTGTTTGGATCAGCACGGTCTCCCTGCTGTATGGCGGGCATCCCAGAACACCCTGGCAAGTGCCTCATGACGCCCCAGGGCATCGCAATGCACAGTTTGGGAATCACTAACCAGCGAACTATGGAATTAATTGCCACAGGATGACACAGACCTATTTGCTGTATATTTTTGAGAAAAAAAATATATCCCCACCTACAAGATACTGGGGATTATCAGTAGAAAGTAGATATCACCATCATGCCATACTTCTGGACATGTCAGTGGCATGCATCTGGTCACTATCTGCAGACAAAAAGAAGAGTTAAAATGGATTGCTGGTCTGATCAGGGATGGTATTAGAGGTTAAACAGGTGTGATGAAGGCTGACTGTCCATAGTCATCGAGGGTCTACCTGACCCAGCCAGCTCTTGAACCCTCAGCACTCGAGACAGTGATAAAGTCCAATGCGCCATGGGTGTCCTAGTGGAGGCTTTGCACTAGGGCCCCAGCAAGTTGGTGCCAGCACTAGGTTTCACCCAACATGGCAACAATCATACTAGGTTGACACGTACACTTTCCAAGATGACACAAAACCAAAAGTTCCTCCATTATATAAGCAAGATGACACCCAGTTTCTTGCAAGTAGGTGCTCTTAATTTCATGTTTTACATATTTTAGGGATTTTTGGCTTGCCTTTCTGTCCCATTGGAGGAATTACCTCCAGAACCACCTCAAAAGGCAACACACAGCAACATAAGAAACAATACTAACATTTTAGAAACCAACCACAATTTTAAAAATAATGCAACAGAGAACAGAGATAGAACAAATACCCTGAACAGATTCAGGGAAAGACTAAACAAAAACCAGAAAGGATGTCACTGTCAGTTTGAAAATGGACAATACTGGGACTAGTTGGGCCTCTTAGGAGAGGATATTCCATAAGTGGAGAACTGAAAAGGCCATGCTCTGCATCCCCACCTACCATACCTTGGAAGATGGTAGAGCCCCAGGTGAAGAGAACACATATTTGACTTCAAACCATGTAAGATTTGAACTGAACACCTTGAATTGAGCCTAGAAACACACTGGCAGCCAATGCAAGCCATAGCAAGTGTAACATGCTTGTAACATGCTCAAATTGGCAGATACCAAATAGTATTATGACTGCTTCATTCTACACCAATTGCAGTTTCTGCTGTGTCTTCACAGGCAGCCCCAAACAAAGTGCATTGCAATAGCCCAAATGACATGTGACTAAAGCATGGATCACCATAGCTAGGTTTGCTTTCTTCAGGAAGGGCTGCACATGGCACATCAGTCGAAGCTAGGCAAAGGTACTCTTGGCCAAAACCACTGCTTGTGCCTCCAGGACCACAGTCCAGGAATATACCAGACTGTGAATTTGGGATTTCAAGGAGAGTGCAATTCCATCCAGAACAAGATGTACATCTATTCCAGAATCAGCTTTCCTACTAACTAATAGCACCTTTGTCTCACATAGATTAAGTTTCAGTTTGCTTATCCACATCCAGTCCTTCACTGCTGCCAGGCATTGGTTCACCACTTTCATAGCATCCCTGGTACTACGCAGAGCTGGGTGCCATCAGCTTACTGGTGACACCACATTGCAAACTTCCGAACAACCTTTTATCACAAGATAGGACCCTGCAGGATTCCAAAGGCCAAGAGATCAAGGAGCAATCCCCAACATGAAGATGGAACCTGCCAGTCAGTCAATCAGCCAACAGCATTTATACACCACTTTTCAACAAAAAGTTGACAAAGCATTTTACACTGTCTCACAAGTGCAAACAGAGCCACTGTAAAACTGCCCCCCCCCAAATCTCATTCCAAGGGCAGAATGAAATAGCATCAGGTCAAGCAATTCATCAAGGGAATGCAAATTAAGCTTCAAAACGAACTTCCAGCCAACAAAAACCCAACAAAACAGAATACTCTGTGCTCTACATTTTGTACTTCTGGATCACAATGACAAATCCCAATGCCTTGGATCATAAGGTATTGGTTTACTTAAAAAAAAAAAAAAAAAGAGTGAGAGAGAGAGAGAGAGAGAGAGAGAGAGAGAGAGAGAGAGAACGAACACCATATCCTTATGGTATAATAGGAAGCAAGATGAACTTCCTGCAGAAATGGTGAAGTTGAAGCAGTGCAGAATGGAAAGCACGAGTGCTGAGAAGGAAGCCTGATGTGAATGAGTCCAAAAGCAGCTCCCTCATCTGGTCCTTACAATGGATGCTACAGTGTTTTGTAACAAGGAACACTGAATTCACTGATTATTATAATAATTGATATGCATTATGCTTTGCTGTAAATCCCTCACTGCATTCGTTGCCAAGAACAAGCCTGCTTATGCCAAGCTCAAACTCATTGTCATACTTTAAAGAAAATCTCAGGTAGCTGCTTTTACCAAGCCAAAGGAATCCCTCTCCCACAGCACTTGCTCTCAGGCCTAATGTCCCATGAGCTTAACAAGGCCGAATTCACCACATATGTATTTCAGCCTGGCAGGTCTGGTGCCTCTTATCTTGAGCTTCAGGAACTATTTCTTTAATTAATAACATTTCTGTGTCAATGGAGGAAACTTTACACTGAGAATGAATGGCCCTCTCTCATTAGATCCAGTGCTGTCATGATGTATTCAGCCTGTGGAGTACAATTTATTTTTGCAGCAGTGCATGGGCTTCTTTCTTTTTCATAGTGGGGAGAGGTTTTAGAATGAGTGACTCATATTTGCCAAAGTTGACATGAAACTCTGTTGACGTGAAATACCTTTGTCAGGACAAGCCTTCAGAAAGGTGATGTTTCCACTCAGAAGTTTTTTTCCTTATTAGAGAAATTGCATCTTAACAAGGAAAGGAGAGTGAGCAGGGTAAGAACAGCTGTCTCCCCTTTACCAGCCAACACATGCTCATCAGTTGGGCCAGGAGCCAGTCAATTAACCCATGCTTAGGTTGGACACAGAATCAGCATCTTGTTTCTGACCCAATATCACAGCTAGAGAAATGTCTGAGAGCCTTCTAGATATATATTCCCTTACCATACATTCCATTTGGCTGGACAGTCTATTAAGCGTAGATGCATGCAACTGATATCAGAGCCCTGAAGCTGTCAGGACTGGTCAAGGTCTGACCCAGGCCTAGAGTCTCTGTTC